>CM047517.1:29459942-29594942 GCA_026122265.1 Ammodytes dubius
TGGCTTCAGTACACTCTTACACAGAGCAGCTTCTACTATGTTCTCTGAATACAACACACACACATAGCAAAACGCATTCAGTGTAAATTAGATCATATGAATAAGCTAAATGTTTCAAATAAAAGACAGATTTACAATGTCCATGGTTACCCAGTTTGTCTTGTGTATACTGGTGCTGTGGCTCCAGCATGGCTTGCAGCTCCGTGCTCTGCAGCAGGTAACTCTTCAGTTGAGTCACCATCTGTCTGATCTCCTGTAGGAGCTCAGTGGAGGTGGAGTGGTTGGCCATGGTCTCCAATGTGAACGTGCGGTGCTCTTTTACCTTAAGTGCAAAAAAAAGTATAAAATATTACATCAGTATAGTCGCAAACACTTACCCTGCGTTCCAATACCCATACTTAAAGATTAAGGATGTCCCAATACATGCACGTCAATTGGAGTATGCTGAAAATACATACATGCCCCACCAACTCCAATAGCATTTTGGAGTATTCGTCTGTATTCTTGACATTTCTCGACATAATGAAAAAAAAATCTTCCTTATCTGATTTTTTAAAACTCTTCTGTACTTTAGTATGTAGTGTAGTAAAAAGAAAACGTATGTGATTTGGAATGCAGGGTTAGTGTCCTGCATTCCAAATCTCATTCCTTTATTCATGTAAAAGGAAAAGACAACATTTAGGTTCCCCGGTGGCCAGAAGAATACAGTGGAATATATATAATACAGTAAAGCTCTTTAGGCATTCAACAAATGTATTCTCGTTTTTTTGATTTTTTTTTAGGAATCATGTACGTCTTAACAAGAAATCTATTGAGAATGAGAACACGGTGGGAGCTTGGCCAAGTTAAGATTAGTTTGGTCCACTTTAGGGGTGTCTGAAATCGTTGGGGAAATATATAATTACGTGTAAGAAGCATATATAACTGTTTCCATCCCCTGAACTGTTATTTTCTTTACCTCTTTTGGGGAGAAGGGGTTGTTTCCTTTTTTTTCTTTTTGAAGGGGGACACATTTACCTCTTCTTAATATTGATGCTAATTATTATTATTTATTATTATTATTATTATTATTATTATTATTATTATTATTATTATTATTATTATTATTATTATTATTATTATTATTATTATTATTATTATTATTATTATTATTATTATTATTATATTATTAAGTAAAGAAGCAATTTGGATGAGGATCTTTCTCCCTCTGTGTACTCACCAGGTTCCCAAAGTAGCTGAGGGGGTCGCGGGCTAGCTCTACGATGCGCTGTGTGAGGCGGCGCTCGTGGCTGATGAGGCCGGTCAGGACAGTGGACAGGCGGTAGCGGGCCCGGTCCAACATGACGGTGGGGGTTCTCCTCACCGCTGCCTTGGGACTGCGACTCTCTTCAGGGCGACTAGGGAAAAAAAGAATACGCCACAGTTGGTCACTTAACACTTCTTACATCGGCTATACAGGCTCCCACGCAATGTTTGATTCAGTGTCCCTTGTGACATAACATTTAAATATAGAAACCTTCTGTGAAGCGTGACTGGTGACTTTGTATACTTTGACCGACATAAAGTGGTACCAATAGATTAGGAGACTACAAAGTTCCTCTCTGTGTTATTAATACAACAAGAAGCGACTTGTACATTTTGCAATTGTGCATGGCTTATTTACTTGACAGTGTTTGAAGTTTCTGCCCCGTGATCGTGTGTGTTCGTGTTCAGTGTATGCGAGGTTAAAACAAATACAAATAGCTTGATGTGATGTGAGATGGAAAATATAATTCTGTAATTCACACAGAAATTATTATTCTAATGCAACATTTTAAAGCCTAGCCAACTGTCCTGCATTATCACACTTCTTCTGGAATACTATTTATAATAATAGTAGTCATGTTATTGCTACACTGTAAGAAATTTCCCTGTAAAAAAACATTAATCAACTGGCAGCAGGGTTGCCATTTTCTTACTGTTAAATTAACATTATATGACTGTCACTAAAATTGACAGGATTATGCTGTTTATGAAGAAAACTGTATGAACCTGTTTTTTCAGTAAAAAAACAGTTATCAACTGGCAGCAGGGTTGCCATTTTCTTACTGTTAAATTAACATTATTTGACTGTCACTAAAATTGACAGGATTATACTGTTAATGAAAAAAGGGATGAACCTGGACTAAATGTTTGTTATGTTGCTGTTTGCACCGTGAGCGAAGGGGATGTTATATTTCATTGGGCAGATGTGTTTCAACCCTATATAAGTTTAATATGTCCCCTATTTGTTCAAATGCTAAACATAGAGAGCAGCTTTAATTTTTACTTCAAGACACTTGTTACAATATATCAAGTTCAATAGAATGATTAATTTCTATTGTAAATTGTCTCCTGTGTTGAACTAGGGATCTGGCTTAAGAGTTCCACAAACCGATTTGTTATAACCAAAAGAACAACGGTTAGTTCACGCAGAAATGTTGTATCAAAATAAAATGCATAATGAAGTAATGGAATGAAACATCCCCTTCACTGAGGGTGCAAATAGCAACATAACAAACGTTTAGTCCAGTGCAAGTCATTGTGGGAAAGGAGGCTTCTCTACAATACACACATCTAAGGCAATCTGTTTCCTTCATTCTACAGAGTAAACACAACTCTTCAGTTAAGTAAGACTAACTTGGTTTAATTACGTTAACTGCACTTTCCATTTCCAAGTAAATATAACTCAACTTTAATTCAACTTAACCAGAGGATATAAAGTAAACAACACTTATTAGTTGTGATGTGGATGGATGAGGATTAATGAAGAAAATTGTATAAGCTTCACATATGCAGGCAGCTCATGTCAAGTTGTCCCTTCCAAGTTTGATGGTAAATTAACAGGAAAGTTCAGTATTTTTAAAAAACATTACCGTTCAGTAAAATAACAGCAAAGGACTGTAATTTAACAGACTGCCTTTTATTTTAACAGTTAAATGCTGTTTTTATAAATAACAGGTTAATGCTGTTGAAATCCTGCTGTAAATTTACAGCAATTGTTTACAGTGTATGTATTGGTTGGCAGAGATTCTTTGTCCCAAAAAGAGAAGTGACTACAGAGACACTTGTGACTAAGTCGGTCAAAACTCTGACTGTTGGTTGCAGAATTAACATTGTGGGTAATGTAAGTTCTGACGAGTAGAAAAAAAGATTATATCTCTGTGCAAAAACGCCACACAAGCTACAACACCTCATAAACCCTTGGCAACATGGTTGAAATAAACAGCATGGTTTATTATACCAAGTGTTTATCCCAGTTTTACACACACTATCCCAAAGATATAGTGTTTCTTTTTCAATCTGTAAAGAGCACTGCAGCTATTCAGGGCTGTTTGCATGGCTTTTAAGTTTGTATCGTGCATTTGTGTGTAATAACCCGCTCTATATTTGATTTGGCCTCCTCTAACTAATCTAAGAAAAGGGAAAATCACCATATCCCTGCCCTTGAATGGCAGGTATAGAGTAACAATATGTTGATGCTGCATTTGAAGCAATCAGTTCATCAAAAAGCTTGAATCAGTGGTGTATATTGGACTACTTAAGAGTGACTCACATCTCATCTCAGAGATGTTTCCTGTGTATCTCTGTGTCATCCCCCCCCCCCCCCCCCCCCCCCTTGTGAGATTTGGTGTACCACGAGTGTCTAATCTGGAGCTCTTCTTCCTCTGAACAATGTATGTGCATCTACTCAGGCACATGCTTTTTACACGTACACAGCCTTTTGAAAACCAAGTGTGAGGGATGGATTCAACAAATGTGCAAATGTGACCCACAAGTTGCAATCGACTGTCACGTCCAAGGCGAACGAGCATTTCATACTACATAAGTCTGTGGTTACAGTTTATGTTAAAAAAGACAGGATAACACATTGACAGTGAAGTATTTCCTGAAAGTGTGGTTCCTTTCGGGCTATGTTCTTACAATTAGAGTAGTAGAAACCCAAGTTACAATTCTGAACGCTGAAAATTGGCATACCATGTGACCTTTAAACTTTGTTGGCGCGTTTTTAAAAAACTTAACACATCTGCGTCTCTCTACAGCAGCCAACCCATAGACCTACTGGTGGTTGTGCTCCTGGCTGGGCTCTCCTTCTTCCTCTGCGCTGCTGTTAGAGCAGGAGTCTGGTTCTGTCCCCAGCACAGCGCCTCCCTGTGGAGAGTACAGAGACACGTCCGGCCGCCGCGCTGGGGACGGAGGGGCGGCGCCCTGGACCTTGCGCTCTGATTGGCTGATCCTCCTCCTCCAGCCTGGATGGGGCCCGCGGGCGCGTCCGGGGAACTGGGCTTCCTCCTCGGTGGAGGCACTGGACGGGTCGGTCTCTTTGCCAAAAGTGGCGGACCATGGGGGCTGGATTTCTGCTCTTTGTCCATTTTCACAACTTGTTCCTCTTCCTCTGTCTTTTCAGTGTCCTTCTTGACCTCCTCCTCCTCCTCCTCTTGGGGCGGGCTACTGTCCCCTTGTTCAACCCCCCACCATCCAGCTGCACACCTGATTTACTTCCTGTTCTCTCCTCCGCTCTCACTCCCTCCTCTCTCTCCGTTGTATTCTCAGTTTCATTTTGTCCCTTCTCTCTCTCCCTCCCCTGCCCTACATCTGGGCCGGCCGTGCTCTTCCTGGAAGAAGAAGAGGTGCGTCGTAGAGGAGCGGGAGGCAGCGGAGGAGCGGCTCGGCTCTGCAGGGGACCGGAGGCCTCGACGGAGGTGATGTTGACACTGACTTCCCCTCTTCTCTCTCCCCTGCCACTCCCTTTCCTTCCTCTTTTCTCTCTGCCGCTTGACTTGTAGAAGAAGGTGGAGTGTTAATGGAGGGGGAGGGGGAGATGAGAAGAGCAGGCCCATCCCATGCCCCGAGCCCAGGCTGGGGGGTCTTCTGGGCGGTGGGCGCCTGTATTTTGTCTCCTGGTTAGGTATGCTTTTGGTCTGACCTTTGACCTCTGGGTGGATCTTCTGTGGGGGTTCTGGGGCTTCTCCGTTCTGCCGGGGAAAGGTGATGGATGGGTCGGCGATGATGTCAGGTGTAGGTGTCGGGATAGGGTTTGGGATGGGGATAGTGTTAGGGTTAGGGATAGGGTTAGGGATAGGGATAGGATTAGGGATAGGGTTAGGGATAGTGTTAGGGTTAGGGATGGGGTTAGGTATGGGGTTAGGGATGGGCATAGTGTTAGGGATAGGATTAGGGATGGGGATGGGGATAGGGATAGGGATAGGGGAGGGATTCAGGTCTTTGTTGTCGGGGCTCTCCTCCACAGAAACAGGGTTGACATACAAGTAGAGTCCATTCTGGTTCTTATCCGATACCGGATCATGTTTTGTTGCCTGCTGGTTCAGATCGGACATCCAGAAATCTGCAACACACATGCACAACGGTTCATGTGTGCATTCATAAATATTTTCTATGTATATTTTTATATTGCTGGACCCAGTGCTTAACACTTTTCATATTCAGTAATATATTTTTATTCTGTAGTTTCAACGAAACAGTTCTGCTAAGTAGTGCTAGTGGCTCTATTCCTTGTATCTTACTGTAGCCTGCTCTTTTGTTACAGCAATGACTCAACTTTAAAGCACCAATGATATAGATTTATGTACCTGCACCCAAAGCAGAGATGACCTCCAGCTCTTCTCTCTTTGTTGCTCTGGTAACGGCCTGAGGTAACCTCAGTGGCATGGCCAGGATGTCCCTAAATACAACGATAAAAAGACACCGTAACTTTAAAGCAGGGAGTTTAAATAATAAGACACAATATGTTTGTGTTTGTGTGTCTCTTGTGCGTTTGTATGTGTTATATTGTATGTAAATGTGTATCATTTTCATGGTGTTAATGTGGATAAGATTGTACGTACAGATGTGTGTATACATGTATTTCTTTAGTAAGAATATAAAGTATGCCTGATTTGAATATGAATGAGCATGACAGCATATTTGTATAGAATTGCACAAGTCAGGTAGGTCAAACTTGTCTTTTGTGTATATTCATACTGTGTATATGTGCACATGTATATGTGTGTATATGTGCTACCTGCTGGAACAGTAGAAGGATATCATTTTGAAGATGTCATCAAAAAGCAGATAGGAACCATCTAAGTAGACAACTGTGACAAAAACCAATGGAAGAATGAATCATTAATGCCTCTGCCATGTTATCTGTGCCCAGCCATTTAAAATCATGCATTTTGTATTGACGTTTTAATAGTATCTTTTAGAAGCAGATGCTGCACTAGTGTGTAAGGTAACAGCGTACATGTCTTGTGTTGTTTGATGGTCAGGTTGTGGACCAGCATTGCCCCCTGCTCATCAGGCACTCGTACTGACAGTGTCTGGGCCTGGTCTTCTGTGCTGTGAACCAGGAACGCCTGCAGATGTCAACAGGAGGCGGTTACAACTCTGAGGTCAGGATGGACAACATTTACAGAACATTTCACACAAAAGTACATTTGTTTGTATTATTATTTAGTCATTTTTCATAAACAGCATACAGTTAGAACGACACACACAAATACGCACACATGCACACACACACAACACACACACACACACACACACACACACACACACACACACACACACACACACACACACACACACACACACACACACACACACACACACACACACACACACACACACACACACACACACCACACACACACACACACACACACAACACACACACACACACACACACACACACACACACATGTACTGTATATACTTGCTAGTGTGTTCTGCAGTAGAAAGTACTTCACTCAGCGCTCAGCAGTTCATGCAAACATCTTAAAATCATGTCGGATATCATGTTAAAAAAGGCTTATATTTCTGGATTTCAACATTAAAATGATAGTTTCCAATATATATATCTAATATTTACTCTGGTTCAAAAGAATTACTCAACATTTTAGGGAAATATGTTTTTCTGATTTTTCTTTCCCAGAGTGAGATGAGAGTATTGATATTAATCCAATGGCTGTTCAATAAGTATGGAGCTATAGTATAGTTTAATCCTTGAACTTGGCCCTATCATATGTTTCAACAAACTGGATTTTAGATTGTGTATTTCATTCAGTAGTATTATACTCTATGAAGGTGTCTTATTTTTGTCACTATCTGTACACAAAAAAGATCAAACAAAAAAATGAATACGTCGTGAATTGTATCAGAACTTGGAAGAGCTCTCTGAAAGTAGGCCTTGGATGGCTTGTGTCCATGACATGAGAAACTAAAGGTCTTGACATAGAGATTGCATGGCTCCTCCTTTGACCTTGTTCCAGTTGAAGGATTGTTATACAGAAACAAAAGCCGCTACAGACATGAGAGAGAGAGCAACTGTTACAGAGAGCCCTTGACCTTGGCTATCATGTGAGTATTCAACGCGGTCGAATGTATCTGACAGAACAGATACACTTCTGTTTGAGTGGCTCTAGCTGTCTACGGCCATGTAACAGTTTCTGTTTAACTCACAATACATGCAGGTCAACCCTCAAGCTGAAGTATATATTTTTTTAAATCTCTTCTGTGGTGTGAACTGAAGCGACTGCTACTGCTCTGCTACAGTGCTGCTCCCTACACGGTCTGTGTGGACATTGTTTGACTCTAAACACACAGGATTGGTATCGACCTTCTCATCTGACTCATGGAAGGAAAGCAAATCACTGATTTCCGAGGATGTTGACCCACACCGACCAGTTCTGTTAGGGACATTCCTCTGGGAATGAACACAACTGCTTTGAAAAAATCTACACAGCTAAATATGCTAGCACATTAATGGCGCTTTTCCACCGCATGGTATCAGCTCGACTCGACTCGACTCAACTCGCATTTTTGGCGTTTCCACCGCAATTTCATGGTACCTGGTACCTGCTAGCGGCTGCTTTTTTTAGTATCACCTCGCTCTAGGGACCAAGCGAGCTGAGTCGAGCTAAAAGGTGACGTCGGCAGACGGCCGGCCGCTGATTGGCCAGAGACTACCGTCTGCCGGCTTCATTCTGTTGATTATTCTCCCCATGATTCTCAACAACTCTCCGGGACTATTTTGTCTCGCCGCGTGCAGCCTTCTTTGGCTCTCTTTCATTTGATTTGCATCACAGACACGATTTTTTTCTCTCCATATATTCGCTAAGCTCACAGTTGTGTTGGCTGTTGTTGGGGAAGTTACTTTGAACATACGAGAGGAGACATAGCAGCTAGGCTAAATAGCCTATAGTAGCAAGCTGGGACAGACATGATAGCGAGCGATTACATTACAAGCCTCGGACTGCACTGATTACCTCAATAAAATATTCAGGCTGAGACACGGCTTGCATTTGAAAACACGTATCCTGAAACAAGCACTTAACAGTCAACTTTATCATGCCTGTGTTTACGTGCATAGGGATGTACGTGACGCATCCCTACAGCTGACTGTGTGGCAGTCACACATCAGGACACAAACCCTCCCTTTTAACGGCCCGTGGCAATATTCTTCTACTTCTTTTAGCAAACAGATACAAGGGGGGTATTTCTTAAACAGTTTTCATCCGTGTTTTTGGCGGTTGGTTCAGTTAATAGTGCAACAACTGCTCGTAATTTATGCTTTGCTACTTGACTCCGGAGTTGGCTTTCAGCCCCTTACGACAACCCCGCCCACGTTCAGGAGGTACTATTTTCGGTGGAAAACGACCCGTGCTGCTACCAAACCAAGTTAAACTGAGTCGAGTTGAGTCGAGTCGAGCTACATTTCCGGTGGAAAAGCGCCATAAGTGTCCCATCTTGTTGCTACTACTGTACTGTTCTTAAGGGTCATATTTTATATATTATCATTTTTACAGCTTCAGATTTGTAATTTGGTTTAGCAACTGTTTTCATGGTTTAGTGTCCAAAAGAAGGCTTTCATATTTGTCACATTTCCATTGCTTAAATCTCCTCTTTTCAGCCTCTGTCTGAAACGCTCCATCTTAGAGCCGGTGTCTTTTAGCCCTGCCCTTTAAAAAGCCCTGAATCTAACGCGGTTTGAACTTAACTGCCAGTTAGATCCAGGTGTATCTAGGGGTGGGCTTATCACAGGTATGACATCAAAAGGGGAGAGAAATCAGACTGGGGTTTTCAGAAAGGCAGAGGTGGAGGAAAAGAGCCACCTTTGTTTTCTACTCATTCTTTGGGAGTCTGTTGTCACACTGCTATTAATGTTGACAAACCACCAGAAAGTGCATTTTGCATAATAGGTGACCTTAAAACTGGCTAAAGACTGTCTGTCTGATTATTATATGATATTTAAAACTCACTAGTTTTCATCACAGTTATTACTGTCTCTTATGATCCTATTAAAAGATTTGAGGTGTGTATGTAAACGTGCGCGTGTCTCACCCCAGCCGTCTCTTTCTCCATCACGCTGGTGGTTTGCTCTTGGCTGATGCCGTTGGGCTGCCATACCGAGGCACTCCCTACCAGCCGCTCTACGGGACTCAGCGCTGGAGGGGCTGGGGAGGAGGGGGGGATGACAGGGGAAGGTGGACGAGGATGGGAGGATGTAAAAGAAGGAGAAGTAGAGGGGGAGGAGATCGTAGGAGACAGTGGAGGAGGAAGAGAGGGAGGAATGAAAGAGGGAGTGAATTCAGTGGGGGCGGCTGCTGGGGGAGGAGAGGCGGGAGTAGGGGAGAGAGGGGAGGAAGGGATGGAGGAGGGAGGTTGAAGGGGACAGGGTGAGGGATGGACGGAGGAGTGGACGCAGGTAGAGGAGGACAGGAGGAGGGGAGCGGGGAGGACTTGGCCATCGGAGGGGGCGGCGGTCTGGGTCGACATGGACGGGCCGGAGGGAGGGACGAGGGGAGGGAAGGTGGAGGGAGTGAGACCATGGAAGGGATGGATGGAGGGTCTAGTGGTCCTGTCAGGGGACTGGTGTGGCTGTGAAGTAAGAAAAAGAAGGAAATGTCAGACATGGAGTTAACATGGGTTTATATCTGGCTCCGCATCATTTTTTCTACCAGTACCAAGCATCTGGGCACCGGAACATAATTCATTTTGTGCGACTGCAGTAACGATGTCTAGAGTTAAAGTTTGCCCCTGTGTGCTGCATGACGTTTGTAACAGATTATGGTTTTACTGAAACCCCTTGTCAAGCAGATCAGAGCCATCAGTTCACTTTGAGGAAGCTGCTGTATTTTGAGCAGATGTTGCATTCTCAATTTTACAAAAGCTTCAAGGATAGAGCTGTATTCATTCTGTATTTTTTTGTTATGGGAGGCTATTTAAAGGGGTGTACAGTGTGTTGTACAGTGTGTTGCTATGGGGATAGGAAGAGGTACTTATTTTGAGGGACAACAATGTTAGAAGGATAGATGCTACAATGACAGCAGAAGGATAGTGATGTCGTATAGATGTTTTAAATGCGTAACATGTCAAATATTCAACAGTACGCTAAGAATACAGCATTTACTAACATTTGCTGCAGTGTTGTTTGGAACCAGATAACTCTAATTTGCCTGCTTGTGGTCTGGTGGTTTTTTACTTTAAATAGCTCTGTGATGTGACAATACGTTCACTATACAGTATGTTTGAACGCTAAGCCAGTTCTAGCAATGCAATAAATACTTAGTTGAATGAGTTGACAGGTGAAGTGATGTGTTTTGCATTTGGCATGGAACAAAGGCTTTTTATTGTCTAAGAAATATCCATTTCAGTTTATATTTTTTTTTTGTGTTTGGTCATGAGCAAAATGACTTAATAAGCTGCTTGTGCCCTTTGAACTTCTGCTCTATCTCTGTGTATTTGCAGCTGAGCCTTGTGCCTGAGCAGGATAGACAAGTGCTCCTTTATTGGAGGAAAACACTACATTCAATCCCATGATCCCTTGTGTGCACTTAAAGCCAACTAAATGGGAAATTAATGAACAGTAAATGTTGGCCTTTAAGGAAGACAACTAATGCTATATTATATATATATATATTTCCTTGACTAATTTGAGTCAAGAACCTCACCGTCAACCGTTTTAATTGGAAATACATTAAATAAGTATAGCCCATGAAAAAAACTGAGCTCTGTCAATTATCCAGACTAGCATGGACAGTGACACTGTTTCTGAATCTATCTGCATATATAGATGTACCGTCAGAGGTCATCCAGAAAGAAAAAAAAATTGTGTATGCAGTATATATGTATATGTATATGTATATGTATATGTATATTTATTATTATTATTATTATTAAATTATTATTATTATTATTATTATTATTATTATTATTTGGGTGCACCACAACCCTGTTTATTCTAAATATTCATAAGTAAAGAACAGATATGTATCATATATCACCTGTCCCATTTTCACTATTTGTAACATTTGAAACTAAACGTTTTGAATGAGGTCACTCTTCTGTGAATTAAAAAAGGAATATCCTGTGACAAGACGGATATCACGGGCCCCCAGAGGTCCTGCGTTATGCCTCAAACGTCACGCTCTCTCACAGGAAAGGGGCTACAAGAAATGTTTGGTCAGCTACATCTGGGGATAGCAATAGAAAACTGAAGTTGTCCTTGCCACGAACATCCCCAGGAAAATATTGTATTTGACTTTTATTTCCGTTACCATTTGGCAAAGTCATATTTATAACATAGTACTAGTAGTCAGGGAGATGTTAGAAATATTGCATTCATTTGGTTTCCACAGCATCAGGGAACAATTATTTTACATGTCTGATTTGAGTTTTTCTTTGCCGTCCGTCCGTGCATCATATTCCTGAACAACACCAAATTACTATACAGATTTTAGATACTGTATTTCCATTTATTGCTCTTTATACTTTTACTCCAACTACATTTATTAGGCAGCTTTAGTTACTAATTGCTGTGCATACTAAAATTCTATGTTCAGACATTTGAGGAGTTTATAATTTGCATTTTTATGGAATAATCTATAGAACAGAATATTAAAGAAACATTGATATGAACTCCACCTCAACCCAAATGACAGTAAAATGCCACTGTCACCTCAATGGATCCTTCATACAAAGGGCCGTGTTCCTGCAATAATTTGACTTTTGATCATTTAAAGGTGGAGTCAGCCATTCTGGAGAGCGCTTGTTATCATAATCACTTTTTGTCAAATACAGAGAACGATTCACTACCTGTACGCAGGGCCGCCCATAAGGGGTAGAAAGTGGGAAAGCTTTCTAGGGCCCAGCCACCAAGGGGGGCCCAGAGAGAGAGAAAACATTTATTTAT
Source organism: Ammodytes dubius (assembly GCA_026122265.1). NCBI lineage: Eukaryota > Metazoa > Chordata > Actinopteri > Uranoscopiformes > Ammodytidae > Ammodytes > Ammodytes dubius. Next base: position 29,472,154 of record CM047517.1, read on the forward strand.
TTATTTTTGCAGATGACCCAACTTAGCCAACCTTTATTAGGGACGCTATATTCGCAAAAAACTAAAAATATCATGGGTTGTTTTTTCCCCCTCAAAACCGTTGCATGCAGCAGGTCAACCAAACAAGCGTTAGCTATGTATTGATGATGAGCAAGCTAACCTAGCAAGCTCAGTGATGCCAGGACCTGGACATAAATCAGGGTACCAGAAAAGAAAGGAAAAAAAGAGGGAACTTTCAAGGGCTTTAGACCCCCGGAAAATTCCTTAATATCAGTATTTCTGCCAGCAGAAGTGGATTTTCAATTCAGAGATACTGTGATATTTCATCAAGTTTTGAGGTGTGTTTGTGAGGGTTTTCTGCTAATTATTCTGTATATTTTATCTATTATTTTCTAAGAAATTTAGAAAATTACATATTTAGCCTTTAAACGAAGGTGGCAGATGGTTGTTATACTGATGAGGAAAGCTTCTGGTAGCAGTGCTATCATGGTAAACCCCCCCTACAGCATTGGTGTGTCTAAAAGCTTACATTACAGTAAATGTTACAGTAAATGTGCCAAAAAGCAGGTGCAGAGGGCGCGCGAGCATCATCGGTATCTCTGCCCACACTGTAAACAATTGCTGTACATTTACAGCAGGATTTCAACAGCATTAACCTGTTATTTATAAAAACTGCATTTAACTGTTAAAATAAAAGGCAGTCTGTTAAATTACAGTCCTTTGCTGTTATTTTACGGAACGGTAATGTTTTTCAAAAATACTGAACTTTCCTGTTAATTTACCATCAAACTTAGAAGGGACAACTTGACATGAGCTGTCTGCACATGTGAAGCTCATACAATTTTCTTCATTAATCCTCATCCATCCACATCTTCACTATTAAGTGTTGTTTACTTTATATCCTCTGATTAAGTTTACTTAAAGTTGAGTTATATCTACTTGGAAATGGAAATTGCAGTTAACATAATTAAACCAAGTTAGTCTTACTTAACTGAAGAGTTGTGTTTACTCAGTAGAATGAAGGAAACAGATTGCCTTAGATAAATCAAGTAAGCACAACAAAGTGTATTGTAGAGACGCCCCCTTTCCCACAATGACTTGCACTGGACTAAACGTTTGTTATGTTGCTATTTGCACCCTCAGTAAAGGGGATGTTTCATTCCATTACCTCACTATGCATTTTGTTTAAATAAAACATTTCTGTGTGAACTAACTGTTATTTTTGGTTATAACAAACGGTTTGTGGAAATCTTAAACAAGATCCCTAGTTCAACTCAGGAGACAATTTACAATAGAAATGAATCATTCCATTGAACTTGATATATTGTAAAACGTGTCTTGAAGTAACAAACAGAAGCTGCTCTCTGTGTTTAGCATTTGAATAAATAGGGGAGATAGTAAACTTACATATAGAATGAAACACATCTGCCCAATGAAATATAACATCCCCTTCGCTCACGGTGCAAACAGCAACATAACAAACATTTAGTCCAGGTTCATCCCTTTTTTCATTAACAGTATAATCCTGTCAATTTTAGTGACAGTCAAATCATGTTAATTTAACAGTAAGAAAATGGCAACCCTGCTGCCAGTTGATAACTGTTTTTTACTGAAAAAACAGGTTCATACAGTTTTCTTCATTAACAGCATAATCCTGTCAATTTTAGTGACAGTCATATAATGTTAATTTAACAGTAAGAAAATGGCAACCCTGCTGCCAGTTGATTAATGTTTTTTTACAGGGAAATTTCTTACAGTGCACTATTATTTCCAGTAGCCCACCCTAATCTAACTGGCTAGAACCGGCCCTGTGTACAGGTAGGGGAAGGTGGGGTGATTTGTGCATTTTGGAAGTTGCAAAACCCATTGTTTCTAGAAAACCGTGGAAGAAATTGGAAATGTGACCACATATTTAAGAAGAGCCATCCATTTGACTCATCCTGTAAAGAAGGGAGACACAAGGAATAAGATATAAGCACATTTAAGCTAAAAAAAACTGTGTTTTGCCTTTCAAAGTAAAATTTCCATGATCAAGGTTTTTTGATTATTGTGTCTGAACAATTATAGACACGTTTGAAAACATTTGACACATGTTTTAGTGCTTTGGTATGCTACACTTTGAGTCTATATAATTAGCACAATGTCAACCCTAAATTGCTGCATCATGCCTATTATCCAAAATTCTGGGGATGGGGTGATTTGTGCGCAAGGGCCTGGGTGAGTTATAAGTAAGTAAGTAAGTAAGTAAAATGTATTTATAAAAGCACATTTATGACAGTTTGCACTGTCCAAATTGCTGTACATAGTGCATTCAGTAGGTAAACAATGAAGGTAAAATAACAATAACCAAAATAAAAGACGTAAAGCCCATACATCCACATAAACACAGATAGTAGTGCAGAGGTAAGTAAGTAGTGCAGAGGTTAATGGGGAGGAAACACCAGGGTGTACATATGGGTTTTGAGCCTTGATTTAAAGGCAGAAATGTAGGGGGAATCACATTTGTCAGGTGGCAGTTGGTTCCACAAGCACGGAGCAACTAGTGCAAAGTACATTTCTGAGAGTTGTGCCAGTGGCATGGCTGTATACGCTGGTCACCAAAAGAAAGTGATTGTCTACAGTAGCTCAGAAGAGAGTGACATCTCAATTCCACTTAACGACACCACTGATGAGAGTTCAGATGGCCAGAAAGATGATGATGTGACTTTGTCATTGTGACACAATGACGCACAAATCACCCCACTACGTGGGGTGATTTGTGCGACAAGACAACTTTTTTTCCGAAAGCTATATTTCTCAAACAGTTTATTCCAGATCCAAAGTTTTTATTGCCAGGGATGCACAACATCCTGAAATATATGTACATATTTGAGTTGGAGACATAACTGTCAAGGCCTCACTTTAAAATCACTTTGAGTAAAAAGTTGCACAAATCACCCCACCTTCCCCTATATGTTTATGTAGGAATAAGCGCATCATGCACATTGATACAAGTTCAGTATGAGTAAAGGGGGCCCAATGACTGGACCTTTTCAGGGGCCCAGTCATTTGTCTGGGCAGGCCTGCCTGTACGTACTCTGTTTGCTCTGAAAAGAAAAAAACAGTGTTAATACACAGCCTAGGCTCTGTAGACTATGTAATCAATTTAAACAAAGGGTCTGTAAACAAAGAGGGGAACACCTTAGCGAGCAAAATGCGTGTTTACAGAGGCTAGGCTGTGTATTAACTGGATTATTCTTCAGCGCACACAGGTAGATGATTGTGAGGAGATATTCACTGATTTTGACAACAAGTGTTCTTCAGAATCTATGACTCCAACGTTTCAGTGAAAATTGTTGACAATATTGTATTACTTTTACTGAAGTGATATGTTCAAAGCATGTGTCAATGCACTTGTTATAGAGTATTTTCATATTGCAGTATGGATACTTTTAGTTGAGGAAAGGATTGGAATACTTCATCTACCCCTGACATTGCTTGACCTGACATGACCTATGTGACAATCCCATTCTCATCGAAAAGTACAAGAAATAAAGGTTATTAAAGTTTAGAATGTGGTAATTTAAACGAGCGCGGCAATAACATCTAAACTGTCTCACGCTTCATAACATTTAAACAGCATTGCATTGAGTAAAATCCACTGTATCGGACCTCAACATTGTAACTAGCACTCAGTCCAACAAATAAGACTCTATAGTGAAAATATCATAAATCACATTAAGAACTGTCACTACATAGCTTTTAAGTCACTGAAGTGTTAAGCTTTACTTTTAAAAATCAAACACTCTCTCAAATTGCTGCATGCCTTCTAACGGTCTGAAACTTTTTTTTTTCTTTTTAAGTGGCTACATATAATCATCCACATTCTCCCATACAAGTTTGAAACAACTCCAAATGTCAGCATTTTCTGTATCACAAAATGGTTATCACTCTCTCAGTGCAAGTCACATTATAGGCCTATTAGCAGAAAGGAAAAGGCAAGGCAACATGAACAAAACAAAAAAAAACTCTGAGCAGCCATTGACCTATTTATTAGTCACTGAGTCATCACATCTGTTTTTCCTGCCTGACTTTTGCCCCCCCCCCCCCCAACTCCACGACCATTACAACATCAGTCGTAACAGTGCAGTCCCCTGCTCTGTACCCCCGATACTTCACTGTACTCACCCTGTGTCTTTTGAAACAATAACGCTGGCGTCCATCATATTTCCACAGATTTCTTGATTGTTGGAACTGCTCACTCTCTTTCACTGTGTGTCTCTCTCAGCTCCATTTAAAACCCCGCCTCCTCTCTACTACAGCTCCCCCCTTTTTCTTTCTCCCTGATCGGAGCAGGACTGAATAAGGGAAAAAACTAAAAGGCAAAGGGGAAAATATGTTTGTCTGTGAGAGAGAGAGAGAGAGGGAGGGAGAGAGAGACCTCCCCTCAAAGTGTCTGCCTCTAACTTCCTGAGCTGATCGTCAAGGCAGGAAGAGGCCGAACACTTTGGTCAGACTTCCCCTTCTTCTTTGCTTCTTCTTCTTGTCTCTGACGTACGATCTTACACATTCTCTCCCATGTTGTTTAGCTGCTCCACAGTCCTGTCTAGTCTTTTACAGGTCTTTTTTGTAGTCAACAATCCATTTTTTTAGCATTCCTTTTTCATCTTCAAATGCTATTGCACACGCCTTTCTAAATCTTTAAAAAAAAAGTCTTCCAGAAACACGACCCTGCTGCTCTCAGTCCGTATGTGTGTGTGTGTGTGTGTGTGTGTGTGTGTATCCTACATGCAAAAGCGGATCTTGCTCCTTGTAGCCTCCTCCTCCTCCTCCTCTTCATCCCTCTCTCTCCCCCTCCCCTCCACTTTAAAGATTTTCCAGATGCTCCCCCCATTCAAACTCTGGAATGTAAGGCTACTAGCCCTCAAGCTTTCCTCTTTCTTTGACCCCCCTCCCTCCTTTTCCTCTCCCTGCCACCCTACTCCTCTGCCTTTTATGTTCACAATTAAAACTAAGTGCTTTTTTGCTTGTCTTGGGCTGTTTTTTTTCCAATTTTCTGTCTTTCAGTGTAGTCTCAGTGTCCATGCAGTTTTCAGGGGAATTTTCTACCCTGGAATCAAAATCAGGAGAGATAATGATAATGTATACTGAATACCTTGGTTTGAGGCAAAATCGTACAAATTGGCAAACCACATTGATTTTTGATCAAACACAGTTAAAAAGAAAGATGAAAAATGGTCTCAAAGTGTCTGTGTCCCTCTGGTTAACGTACATCCCCACTTGATCCATTCCCCCACACTCTTCTTAAAGCTCACAAGCTGAATACTTTCCCCCGTTCTGCTCTAATCTATAGGTTACAGTGCTCTCAGGTCGCATTTACTGTCAAACAGTTGCTAAGGTGCATGGACATGCATGTGTGGTCAAAGACAAAAAAAACTCACACCCACACACAGTCGTGTTTTTATCACTTCCGAGGACATTATAGAGTAACATTCAATTCCTGGAGACTTGCTCTAACCATCACCATTACTTGCCTAACTCTTACCTTAACCCTAACCTAAACCTAAGTCTACCCCTTACCTTAGAGCAAGTCGTCACCCTAAAATGTTTTAAACCCTTTATATATAAACCCTTTAATATTTACGATATGGGGACTTCCATGTTATCCCCAAAAGGAAGTCACGTACCCACACTATCACTGTGTTAACAGAAAAATGTCCCCACAACTTGACAAATACATGCACGCACGCACGCACACACACACACACACACACACACACACACACACACACACACACAACACACACTGCACATTGCAGCCAAGTATGCTGACTGTGCAGCTGCTTCCTGTTCAAACATGGGTCATATGTGTTTTGATTCTGCAGACCCTCCCTGTCACTGCTCAGCTGAGCATGACGGCTAAGTGAACATTTATTTGGTGCACCACCGTTGGCCACCACTGGAGAGAGCTATGCAACAGAGCATTACACACTATATAGTTACAGTCATGGTTATAGAATGACTCATCATTGTACATGCTTTATGACACAGTCCTTTGATTTAGTCAGATCACTATATAGATCACTATGTCATCAGATCGTCACACATCAAATATCAGTGTGGTCACAACAGTGCACAGAGAAGATGGGATAGACATCTTCACAATACCAGTGTAGGTTTTAATGGTGCGGTCAAATCAAATCTCAGACAACTAGAGGCTGACCTTATAGATGTTTTGTCCACTAGGGGGCAGTGAAACTAGCTAACAGTACAATTACTAAACTATATTATCATCAAGTTGTTTTAAATATATATATAAAATAAAAGGTTATCAGAGCAGCTTTAAAGCCACTTGAGGGTGACACAACAATCTGTCCACATGAATGGTAAATGGCAAAATTTTTAATAATGCTTATATCCATATTCCTACAGCAGTGCGCGACCATGCGGAGTGCTGGTAAATGGGTCTTGCCCAAGGACACTTCAACATGAGGACAATGGAAGGTCCAACCAGTAACCTTGTGATCAGTGGACATCCCACTATACCTCCAGAGCCATAGCCATTACAAAATGATGTTGCAACAACATATTGACATTGCATATATGATAAAGTTCTTAAAGTGATGTTGTGTACGATTGAGCAGTAGGTCCAATGTCATCTTCCCTTTAGCTCTGTTTTGGTATCCACCTTCTTCTAAGGACATTGTCTGGCTCTTTTGATGCTGAATGCTCCACTATGGTCACCAACTAGTCTCTTACTTTGCTGGAGAGGTTTTTCTTTTGCCTGCACCTGCTGGAAACCAGGCTGGTGAGAGCAGTGTTTCTGTCTGTGTACTCTAACCCTAACCCTAACCCTATACTCTAACCCTAACCCTAACCCTAACCCTAACCCTAACCCTAACCCTAACCCTATACTCTAACCCTAACCCTAACCCTATACTCTAACCCTAACCCTATACTCTAACCCTAACCCTATACTCTAACCCTAACCCTATACTCTAACCCTAACCCTATAATCTAACCCTAACCCTATACTCTAACCCTAACCCTAACCCTATACTCTAACCCTAACCCTAACCCTATACTCTAACCCTAACCCTAACCCTATACTCTAACCCTAACCCTAACCCTATACTCTAACCCTAACCCTAACCCTATACTCTAACCCTAACCCTATACTCTAACCCTAACCCTATACTCTAACCCAGGGGTGTCCAAACTACGGCCCGCGGGCCAACTGCGGCCCGCGGCCCGCTTTTTATTGGCCCGCGGCCGATTTGAAAGACATAATGTAATATGGCCCTTTGAAAAAAAAAAATATATATATATATATATATTTTTTTTTTGCATTTCTTAGTTAACCCACTAGTGCAGGGTTGTCAAAACTGATTGATTGGCCCGTGGCACATTTTTAAAATATAATGTAATATGGCCCTTTTAATTTTTTAATTATTTAAATGCACTCATTATATTACAGAGAAATATGTCCCAAAAAAGAAAAAGAGCTCCAAGCCCATCCCAGAGGACCCTGCATAACATTTTATTTTAAATTAATATCATTATGGAAAATCCATGTGTCCTTCTCCAATAGCTTCTAATTCATCTGACACAGTGTCTCCATTTTTTTTCATACAAAATTCTTCAGCTTTAGCCTCTTAATTTCCCTCTCAAAGTGCACCAGATTCATGCATTTCACTTTAAAAACTTAAAAAATCTCCCGGGGGGCATACCCCCGGACCCCCCTTGGAGGGTCGGGATCTCGGCTGGCTACTATTTTCACCCAGCTGGACATTGGACGCAAAAGCCGAAAACACTGGGTGTTTAAATCAATGGCATTTAACAAAGAGGGGGGATGTATCTGTTTAATGTGCAAGTAAAGTGTTGCCGTGAAGAAGGATTACAATTTATGAAAACACTATGAAACTAAACATCAGAGCAGCTACATGTCCTGATAAATGTGTTATTTTTGCAAAGTGGCCCGGCCCTTCGTAGATTTTTCTGTATGTGGCCCTCAGTGAAAAAAGTTTGGACACCCCTGCTCTAACCCTAACCCTAACCCTATACTCTAACCCTAACCCTATACTCTAACCCTAACCCATACAACCCTAACCCTATACTCTAACCCTAACCCTAACCCTATACCCTATACTCTAACCCTAACCCTAACCCTAACCCTAACCCTAACCCTATAACTCTAACCCTAACCCTAACCCTAACCCTAACCCTAACCCTAACCCTAACCCTAACCCTATACTCTAACCCTAACCCTAACCCTAACCCTAACCCTAACCCTATACCCTAACCCTATACTCTAACTCTAACCCTAACCCTATACTCTAACCCTAACCCTAACCCTAACCCTAACCCTAACCCTAACCCTAACCCTAACCCTAACCCTATACTCTAACCCTAACCCTAACCCTAACCCTAACCCTAACCCTATACCCTAACCCTATACTCTAACTCTAACCCTAACCCTATACTCTAACCCTAACCCTAACCCTAACCCTAACCCTATACCCTAACCCTATACTCTAACCCTAACCCTAACCCTAACCCTAACCCTAACCCTAAATTGACCTGCAAGATGATCAAATGAGGTGCAGAGATTGTGAGATTAGCTGAACATCAGCATAGTACAATAAATTATCTGAATTTTTTTTTCAGCAAACAATTAAAGAAAAACGTATTAGGGACCACTAAGACCATATGATATGGTGTATAATAGAACCGAAAAGTGTATAATATGGGAGCTTTAATAGATTTGCAGCTTAAAACATCCACTTAGGACAACATGAGCATATAATGTATCTTATCATCCAGTTGTATTTGTCGATCCATATTTTATTTAACATTTATCTATACTCGAGATATCATTGAGGGGTGACCTTCATTTGCAATGATGTCGAGAAACAAAAACAACAATACATACACAATATACAATATACATTTTAGACAGAGGTGTAGAGTGGCTGGAAATTAGATTAAATTGGTAAAAGTACAATACGGCCTAATTAAAACAGTTACAGTTACAGTTTGGTAGATTTAAGATAGTATGTTTAAATTGGTTTAAGGATATCATGGTATTCATTGTCCCCTCAAAGAAGATAATTAAAGATTATAAAAGTTCCTGAAAAAGCGTTATCGTTCATATGCGGTTTTGTCACTACACGTTTTCTGTTGGCTCTCTGCTCTACTTGGCAGACCTACGGCCCGGACTGTGAAAATGTGATTTGTGTCAGTTACAGGCCACCGTATGCTGTGCCAGAACGCCTGTGGTGCTTCTGAATACATTTCTAACCAGAGCTTTGTCTTTTATCTGCTCTCTAAACATAGCCACTTTCTTTTCTGTTTAAGCTAAAATAGAACACTGAGCATTTAGGCTTAGGCCATCCATGGGAGCTGGCTATGGGCTTTGACTGTCTTAAAAAACAATGCTAATGAAAAATTAACATAGTGAAATGATTTATACTTATAACACAACTGAAATCTTATTACGGGGAGACTATTCAAAACCTACCCCTCTGCACATTCACCAATGAGATTTTTATTCCTTGTTTATCTCTTAATTTGATCTATCTTTGTTTTTCGTATTAACATTAGCTATACTTTACTGGTTTATTATTACTGATGGATTGATGTGAGGTATCTGTTGCAGTTGTTTTATAATCCAATCAATAACAGTACATCATATTTATAAGAGTGTATGTTGTGTGAAATACTATCAAGGAACTTCATATAAAAGCTATACCCTTCGAAAATGTTTTGATTTAGACGTATAAGAGAGGCCAAATTAGAAATAGTCAAGTGCAAGAATCTCAAATTTGTACTGCCTTTATATTTGGATTAGCACCTAAAATCTCGTGGCCTTAGATTAAGGGCAAACCTCTATCTGCCTTGGTGGAAACTTCAACATAGGCTTAAACGTCATTACTGTCCACCATTCTCACTCTCGCTGTCAGTCTTATCTAACACAACTTGCTCGGCTGTTATGGTATTCTGTGTAGTCTGTGGGAAATAATCTAGTCACAGACCATGTGCCAAAACAGTGTATTTTTGACTGAGCTCTCTCTCCCTGTCTGTCCTGGCCTCTCTCTTTCTCCTGTCTGTCTTTCTCTCCAACCCACACGCACACTCGCACGCACGCACGCACACACGCACACACACACACACACACACACACACACACACACACACACACACACACACACCCCACACACACACACACACACACACACACACACAACACACACACACACACACACACACACACACACACACACACACACACCCACAAACTCAGGGTCAACACCACTTCAGCTCCCATAGTGAACAAGCATAATAAAGGGGAGTGTGAGTCAGTCTTTGCCTCTGTCAATCACACAAAACATCATGGAAACGACTGGCCCAATGTACAGTGGTGAATGGTACAGCTCACAATGAAAACCTCTGGAGTTTCACAAAATCCAACACAATTCTCATGGTATTTCCCTGTGTTGGTATTGATTTGATGTAACGCATTTTGATGCCGATTGACTGTGCTGCCTTTTTTACAGAGAACCACATTTATACCTAGTCGGTTTCATTTAACTGCCCACACTGCCTTAGCATCACACCTAGTTTTATTTTGCAGGAATATTAGATTCGAAAGGAAGATTTTTTTGCACAAAATACACTTCTAATGTCATTTTACTGTAATTGGCTGGAATAGGATCCCTGGCTGTCATCTGAATGTCACATCATCACCTTCATCATCATGTCACATTGTTGTGATGTTGCATTACTTGATATAACAGTTCACACAAATGCTCACACAGAACCGTGTCTCATGAAAGGAGTTTGATATGAGCAGAAGTCATGGCCACCATTGGCCAACAGATGTGATCGTCTGTCACAATGTGTATTTTGAATAGATCAGATGCTGTTTTGCAATCAGAGGAATGTCACTTAGTAGCCGTTCCGGTGCTCTCCCGGCCATGCTCAGCAGATGGGAGCTCCGCAGTTGTCATGGAAATGTGCTTGTCAATCTGAAATATATCTGCGTGAATTGAGAAAGAGTTTCCCCCAGAGAAGCACTTACACAAGGTCCTTTTTTCGACTGTAAAACGTCACACTCAAAACATATCTTTTCCACATTTCTCTATTCCTAATTTATTTACTGGCCAATGAAGCCTAATCATTTTTAAAAAAATATCTACTGTATATTTGTCTCATTAATCCATCATCAGTTTAAACTGACACAAGGCTTTTTGACACAGTCGCGGATTCAGTTGCAGATAAGAAAACGTCTTAATATCTTCTTCCTTGACTGTCAAACTAAATACATGTGCAGGGTTTGTTTGGCCTTGGCAGGAATACGTAGATATTCTATGCAGCGTTTACTGCCTGTGATGCACTTCATGACCAAGAATTCAATCTCTCAGTGTATCTATCTAACAATGTGGGCAGCCCCAATGAAATCCTCTTCCTTGTATTTCGTATTTATTTGTCTGTGTTTGTGTAGGTTTTTATTGCTCAAACACGGTGGCTGTTAAGGCTCAAACTTACTATTCTGTTTTTGCTCTTTCTATTTTCTTCCACAAAATAGAAATAAAAGCAACGCTGTCTGTGCACCAGAGGTTTTAATTCTAGGTGTTTGGTTTAGCAAATACGTAAAAGATGATATGCCAAAGGAGCTAAAATGCACGCCGCGAGACTCTTACATTACGGTAACATCTCCTAATGATAGCAAATACACCCTGTTCTTCCACACTAAATGGTGACTTAATGGTCAAATTATGATGGTGAAGCTTTATAATTTCCACTGTACAGTACAGTATGAGAGTGTCCATTGTTGCGCTTGTTTTCTTTATCTGTCTCTCTCTCTCCCTCTCACACTCTGCCTGCCGCCTCCACGGTGATGCATGTTGCATTAACGCTGAGGTGAAGAGTGGGAGGTAGAGGGCAAACTGAGAGGCTACAAGAGGGATGGAAAGAGAGAGAGATGAAAGAGTGTGTGGGAGACTGAAACATGGATATGTGGGATAGATAGATAGATACAGTAGATAGATAGATAGATAAACAGACATGCAGACAGATAGATAAATGGATGGATGATGATGATGATGATGATGAATATATATATATAGATAGATAGATAGATAGATAGATAGATAGATAGATAGATAGATAGATAGATAGATCGATAGATATATGGATGGACGTGTCACCCCTGGGTTACGGTCTCAGGACATGGTGCTTATGACTGTTCCTAAAGCCGCGAACACACCGCACTGGCCGCGCGGCGAGATTACATACAAAGTCAATGTACTAGCGCGTGGCCGCGCGTCCACCCAATAATCGGCGTCCAGCGGCCGGCGGCGGGGGCTTGCGCGGCGCGTGGCCGCGCCTCATGAGAGGCGCGTGAATCGGGAGTGCAGCCATTTGCGGTGTGTAGAAATTGTGTCATTGAAGGAGCGTGAATCGAAGGCTTGTGCGGCGAACACGGCGCCGCAGAAAAATATGAAAATGTTCATCTTTTTCTGCAGCGCCGCCGGGCACCGCGCCTCCACAGCCAATCAGCGTTGAGATTGCCCGGTGGTCTGCAAGACGAGGTGGGCGTGTGGAGTGAGGACATTGGGCTTCCAATACATTCTGCAAATATGTGTATTTTGCATCTGTTTAGCTGTTGGTTGTACTTTAGCCAAGGTAGCGCCGGTTAGCATAGTGAAACTCACCCAGCTGTGTGCTGTTTCTGAGGATAATATGAACCCAAAGTTGACGGCAGTGTCCGTGTGGAATTCCATATAGTACAGCGAAGCACCGGTGTTGTCCTCCGTCAGCCGGCACACTTTCACTTTCAGGTAGGCTGATGTCTGCCTTTATTTGTGCTGCTAAGCACACACTGCTGTTGTTAATGTGTTTAGTATGTTGCTGAATTGCTGTTAATGTGTGTGTATTTTCGATCGGGGTGCGTGTTCAGGCTGTTTTAATGATATTTGTGACAAGACTGCCGCTGTTGTTGCACCGTAAGTGTGACAGGTCTGATCTCGGCGTCGGCGTCAGAAATATATGGCCCAATATGATCAAGCGGCGAGCCTCCTGCGGTCACGCGGCCAACCGCCGCCTACGATGAGGCGGCGGTTGGCCGCGGCGGCGGCTGCGGTTAATATGGCCCAATATGACCAAGCGGCGAGCCTCCTGCGTTCACGCGGCCAACCGCCGCAGGCGGCCAATGCGGTGTGTTCCCGGCTTTAAGCTCGTAGAGAGCTGGGTAATAAGGCCTTTAAGGTTTTTTGCGCCATCTTCCTAGAATAACCTGCAGAAGCAGCTCAAGACAAATAAAGTTTGTAATAATTAAGATAGATAGATATACAGATGGATGGATGGATGGATGGATGGATGATGGATGGATGGATGGATGGATAGATAGATAGATAGATAGATAGATAGATAGATAGATAGATAGATAGATAGATAGATAGATAGATAGATAGATAGATAGATAGATAGATAGATAGATAGATAGATAGATAGATAGATAGATAGATAGATAGATAGATAGATAGATAGATAGATAGATAGATAGATAGATGGATAGATAGATGGATCCATCTGTCCTTCCAAAATACCTCTTTTCCGTCATTACCTAATTTCTAAAATGTCTGATGGTGATGATTTCCCAAGGGTAACCTACTCAGGTCAAACTAAATCGAGAAGGGAATGAGAGAAAAAGGGGGGGGGGGGGGTAGAGATGAGAATTGAGGAAGAGTGAAAAGGGAGAAGCAGCTGGAGAGGAGAACTTGATCTCTTTTTCGGCTTCAAAGCTCCTTAAAGAGCCAAAGCTTTGTGGAGGGTAAATAGGAAGGGAGAGAGATAGAGAATGAGAGAGAGATGGAGGGATAGAGTGAAAGGGAGAGGAGGAGGAGGAGGAGGAGGGTTTGCGTTGGTGTTGGTTGGCAGAGAGAGCACTTGTCAAAAAAAAACTCTCTCTGACAGAAGGCATGATTCACAGCGGAGAGAGCGAGGGAGAGCGAGGGAGACAAACATCAGAAAAAGAGAAAACCGGCAGAGATAAAGAGAGAGAGAGGGAAAGAGAGAGAGAGAGGAACGACACGGGCAGACGTGCCGGTAAGAAAAAAAAACAATGATGCTGATTTAAGGCAGAATGACCAGGCATTACCAGGATGGGACTGATATCGACGGACCGGATTGACTCCTATTAATGACTGTGCCCGTGTTGATAAGGTTCTGGCTTTTCTATTGATTGGGAGAAAATAGAGCAGCTGGCATTGAAGGAACAGGGGAGGAGAGAGAGGGAGAAAGCAAACTGAAAAGATAGAGAAATAGATAGAGAGACTGGGAATGCTTGACAACTATCAATAGGCTCCTTTGATGGCGCTTAACTCATTTGTGAGGAAGGCATCACTAATACATGCAAATTAGTCATGACTCCTTATCATTACATTTGTGATGCAAATTAGTATGGATTCTTAAGGACTCATGTGGAAAGATTTTTTTTTTAAAGATTTCTTTTATATGTGCATTTCAATTTGCTCTTTTCCTTGTTTAAGAAAATGATGTCTAAATGGAGTTTTGTCTACTGATCTGGTTCAAATGTGATGAAAAGTCAGTGTTTTTTCTGAAGTTATTGAATTCCTCAATATGTTTGGTAGATGCCTGGCTTCTCTGGTAAAACTATTTTGGAATGCCTTTTTATTTTGGATCTTGGTGACTCCCTGTTAGCTATACATTATGAGCTAATCTACACAAGTTCTGTTGTTGTCATCTACAAAGATTGAGTTAGCGGGCTAGCTCCTATATAGTTCCTCCAGTTTTGTACTTTCAGAGCTGGACCGTAAAAAGTCAACCAAATTTTTCCAATGTGTTGAATAATTCAGCTTTGGGTTTCCTATATTGACGGAGGGAACAGCTTTTAAGGAACACTGACGTAAGGCTGTGTTTTTGGCACCAGATTTGCATTGGGCTGCTTAGTGCAGGCTGTCGCATTAACATCCCTCCAACTTCGTCTTTGCTGTGAACACTAGAGCTCATCCTCTCAAGGAGAGTTGTGGGAACTGCAGGCTATATGTTTTAAGACATAACTTCAGCATACCCGTCCAAAGAGATTAGCAAATTAGTTTTTTTAGTTTTTAGCTGAGTGTGTATTCCATCATATGAGATAAACAAAGTTCCAGATAAGGCACACATAAGGCTTTTATTGTCTTGGCTGTGAGGGGTTGTTCACTGTTTAGGTTGTAGAGAATGGTGGTATGTAATGTGCTGTAATATGAAACAGATACGAAATTGACCAGGGAGAAAAACATGTAGGCCTGTATCTACACAAAGTAAATTTGATGTGTTCTGTTGTCTTTCCTTTGAAATGTTTGAACCTATACTTTATAAAGACTGTTGATATGTTGTATATTTTATGAAATAAGCCAACTAGGGCTACAGTTCCTAGATCCACGAACAGAGTTTTGCACAATTCATTTGTGAACCCAGCCATTTTGACAGCCAATATTGTGGAACCTTGATCCTTGAGGGCTTCTCTTCACAGCATTATCGGTAACCCACTGATGGCTGGTGCTGTCTGACCTGAGTACATCTTTCAACATTAGGGATTCTTATATTCAGATCAATTGATTTAAAGCTTTGATACTTTGTATACAGATTTCAGCTACTTTTCCTCTCGACTGTATTTAATGTGCCCTGTAGTCACTGTTGGATTGAAATTGAATAGGCACTAGAATTATCTAGCATTGCACTTTCATGAAGTTATTGGACAAAAAAAAGAGAATCAAAATCGAAGCAACAGATGCCAAGATAATCTGATGTTCGCTCCCTAGTGTAGATCAAACTCAAAACAACCTTGGATCTTTCAATTCCCATAATGCAACTTTCTTTCTCCTTCCTGATTGGTCGAGCCCCACATCTCAATTTACACAGGCTTTCTGTAAATCGAGTTATTTACTCAGATATGAGGAAAGCTCCATTCAGAGCCACAAAGAAAGTTCTCCTACTGTTTTCAAAGGTTGAGAAGCACATCTTGTGACAAGTAAACTGAGCTTGTGGTTATTGATGGAGTGTTTCTTTCATTTGAAATGCAAGAATATCAAAGATTAATAACTGATTGCTTATTATTGAATATTCCAATATCAACTAACTTATATATTTATGGACAGAGGTATTCAAGCTGTGTTCTCTTTAAATATTTTTGTCATTTGCTTTGTTTTCTACAGTTGGACGACAATAAACACGGACAGAATGAAAGAAGAAGCTTTGACTGGATTCAAACCTCTATTCCCTGTGCTCTGTCTTTCTGTTGCTCTGTGTCTCCTTGACTAACGCTGCTGGAGAGAGACTTAATTGGCTCGGAACAGACAGCCAGAACAATAAACAACCAGAATAAATACAACTGCAGCCATGTTGAAAAGAGAACGGGAGAGAAGATGAGCTAAGACCAGTTACCATGTGAACACAAGAACTAATATATTCATGTTTTTCTTCAAAATCCGGTTTGGATATTTCTCAAAGTAGGATTCTCTAAAAATCATTTGGACATCATGTTGTTTACTTGGTTTTTATGTCATGGAGCTTCTGACAGGACATTGCCAGGCAGCGCTACACTTTGATCATAAGATAGTCTTAACTAATCAGTAAAACAGAGGGAATATTCTTCAGTATCTGACCAGAAAAGGAAGCACAGATATTTTGAGTTCGACATTTCTCCATCTCTTTTAATTTGCCATGGCTCAGACAAAGCCTGCTGGCAAGCATCTTGTTTATTTGGACATGTATTGTGGAAGCAAAAGTTTTCTGAATTTGTGAAATTAACACATTCACAATTCACCCTTCAAACTTCAGACGCTGCCCCCACCATCCCCTCCCACCGGCAGCCATCCAGCCAATCATGGGAAAGCCTCTTAGTCGTCCCGGGTGTTTCAGGAAGAGCTCCTGCTGCCTGGAGAAACATGGAGCTGGGGATGGGGGAGTGGGAGGACGCGCTGGAGGAGTTGATGGATACGGAGACGGCTACGTACCCCAACGATCCATCTACGATACCATGTGCCTCAATCAACAGATTGACAGCCATCACCATCACCCTGGAGGGTCCGTTAGGCGAGAATGTGGAGGGGAAGGGGGTTTTAGTTACTCTGCAAACAGCTCCCTCAGAGTTAACAGATCTCCTGCTGACATGTTTGATCCGCAGCCCCGCTCTTTAACTCCAAACCCCTCATTTGTGCGGCGGCTGGACGAGAGAGCAATTTATGATTCATTGAAGCTTGGGGTTCAGGATGCAGACGGTAGTGGCTGCCATTCCCCAGCATGTTTCAACCGATCCATTTCTCCCTCTGCGTCCTCTTTCTCAGCACCAGGAGTTTCCTCCTCCTCATCGAAGAAACACAACCATCACCAACACCATCACCATGGAGACAGCTCAAAGAGCAGAGATGGTCGGCACTCCTGGAAAGTCGTGACGCCTCCAAATCATATGGAGTGTCTGGAGCTTACTACAACTGATGTGATGGACAGAGGTGGTGGGTATTTGAACCCAGGTCACTACGCTCCACCTGGTGGCCAGTCCTCCTCTCT
Source organism: Ammodytes dubius (assembly GCA_026122265.1). Taxonomy (NCBI): domain Eukaryota; kingdom Metazoa; phylum Chordata; class Actinopteri; order Uranoscopiformes; family Ammodytidae; genus Ammodytes; species Ammodytes dubius. The sequence goes on from CM047517.1 coordinate 29,489,707, forward strand.
TACCTCCCCCCTCATTTCTCCCTTCTCCGGCTCCCCTCTCTCTTCGGGTTACCATACTCCAGTCTTTTTCTCCCCTGCCAAACCTCGCCCCAGTCAGACTCAGAGTTTGCGCTGTTCCCCTCCACAGGTCAGGCAGCCGAGGCTCTACTCCCAGACCCAGAGCCTCAGGATGTCACCTCCCCAGGAGCTCACACAATCCCCTTACCGTGCCCCTCTGGTCCAACTGTCAGCTCATGACCTCGAGCAAGACCTGAGGGAACGAGGAGGAGGGTGGGGCCGAAGTGAGCGAGAGAGAGAATGGGAGAGGGAGAGAGAAAGGGAGATGGAGAGGGGATGGGCCCAGCGAGAGTGGGAAAGAGAGAGGGAGAGAGGGAGACTGGAGAGGGAGAGAGCCAGAGAAAGGGAGAGGCATGATACATCCTCTTTTGGCACTTTTGGGTATGGTCGACCAGTTCCCCTTCGTTCAGACAGAGATTCTGTGTTCTTAGAGCACGACCAGGGTCTAGACACAATACCCCTGTTGCCTCCTCAGCCTTCACCTTCACCCATCCCCAGTAGTGCCCCAAGAATGGGTACTGGCGCAGTGGGTAGGAATAGAGCCGGGTCTAAGGTTGGCCGTGAAAGTGTAGGTGGAGGTATGGTTTATAAATTTGACAATGGAAGTGTGGGTTTGGTGTTAGTTGATAGCAAACAGGGATATGTGCCAAGGTTAGGAAGTGAAGTCGGAGCTGGAGACATGATGAAGGCTGACATGAGGGATGGAATACAAGAACAGCATAGAGTTGAAAGTTGGAACAAATACGATAACGGATCGAGGGCCAGCAATAAAAATGGGTATGAACCAAGAATGGGCTCCCAGGTGAAAACGAGACCAGGGGGCGGGATATGGAAGGCAAAGTACAATCTGGAGTGGGGATAGAAAACATGGCTCCTGCTGTGAGCACGGAGGGACACAGGGGAGGAACAATGAGTGGAGAGAGAACTGGAAGGGTTGCAGTTGAAACTGAAATTATTGCTGAGGCTATACCTTCGACTGCGACTGACAAAGATAACAGGGTTGGGCCTGGAGATAAATTTGAAAATGGATCTGGGTCTGGTTTGGGGATGAAGCATGAGACTGAGTCAGGGGTCCAGGCTAAAGCTAGTCTAAGGCTGGTGGAGAATAGCACTGGAACGGAAGCCGGAAGTGCAGCTAAAGTTAATACTGAGGTTGGTTCAGCGGCAGAATACAAAGTAGAAGATAAAGTTCTGACAGAAGTTAAGATTGATCCCACATCTGAGCCTGAGGCAGCACTAAGAGCTGGGGTTAGGAATGAGATACAGAGTAACACTGAAAGCCAGGAGAGCAACAAGAGAACAGATAAAGCGTTGGCAAATGCTGTAGCCGGGGATACAACTGACACTGCCCCTGCGGATAGGGCTGAGAGAAAGCCTTTGGATATTGATAAAACTGAATCTAGCCATTTAGAGAAGGTAGGTTCCAAATCACAGAAGTCCAAATCCTCCAAGGCCAGCACCAGGACTCGACCTGGCACGGCCACGGGGCTCCGTCCAGGCGTGGCTAGCCCTCGACTGAGCAGAGGGCTGGGAGACCTTGAGTCAGCAGGCCCCGTGGAGGGCATCGAGTCCACCTGGCCTCGCAGAATCATGGTCAGAAAGAGGACTGTTCGGCAGGGTGGTGCTCTCCACAACCTCCCTATTCTCCCCCCACTCCCCGCTGTTCTATCAGCATTGGAGAAGAGGCGCCCGCATGCCCACCTCCTCCCCCGCCTAGGCCACTTCTCAGAGAACCTACTTACAAACCTGATGAATGCCTCAAGTGTTGTGGGACGGTGTTCACTAAAAGAGCCCTCGCATCCTGAAGTAGGACATGGGGCCAGTTTGGTAGGCAGGGCTTCCCTGAAGGAGCAGAACTTGGAGCACTGGAGGGTCTACAGAGAGCAGGAAGAGCCTGGGAGGTCCAGGAGCAGTGAGAAACAAGGAGAGCAGAGTAAGGAGAAGACTGAGAGGGAGAAGAAAAAAAGGAAGGAAGAAAAGAGAGAAAAGGAGAGGAAGGAAGAGAGAGACAAAATGGATGAGAAGGACGGTAAGGGAAAAGAAAGGGTCATTGTCAGTGTGGGGCTGGTGGAGGAATCCAAACAAGAGAAATCACAGAAACAGGTTGAAGAGAAAGTGCAAGAAGATGTAAACAACCCAGAAGACATGAAAAAAGAAAATTTTAAAGAAAAAAGGCATGAACAGGTGGCGGAGAGAGGAATTAAGATTAAGGAGGAAATACAAGAGCGGCGTGGACAAGAGGTGGATGAGATGGTGGCTAAATTGAATAAAGAGGAAAATACATTGGAGGAAGGAGAAGGTGGGACACTTGAGGAGGAAGGGAGGGAGGAGAGTTGGGATACAGTTCTCGATATGGTCACCACATTGTGGGATGACGGCTGGGAGAAAGGGGAAGCGGCAACAGCAGGGGGTGATACGGATTCTTTCTCAGGCTCCTTACAGCGATGGCCTCTTCTCCTGCCCCCAATTGGCTTTGGGGGCTCCCATCCACCATCCTCAGCTGCGTCAGAGCTCAGCCTCACAGAGTTAGAAAGAAGAGCCAGGGAGCTGGACTCTGACCTGGAGCACCTAGACCTGTCTCAGCCCCATAGGGACACCCAGGATGTATACCGAACACTGCTGGAGCCACAGAGGGAACGGGCTGACATGTACCAAACCCACCCTGGTCCACAGAGAGACAAAGCGGCTCTCATGACAGGTAGATATGTTGGATGCATGTTTGTTTTCGTTCTTACCATATTTCTTCATTCGTGATACACTGTATTTGGGACGCTACGGTAACATCTTATGATGTTATAACAAGAACCCTATTGAATTGACTAGTAAATGTCAGTGTATTTGTCATGGCGTCTACTACTCAATCTATGAAAGCAGTTGTTTAATGTGCTTATTAGCTTTGGAGGAGCTTTGTCATGCTTGAAAAATCCCCTGAAAAAGTTTTAATGATTCAATCATCATTCTTGACTTAGGCTTGGATAATTAACTATATAACCAAAAACCTGTTTTTCAAACTGAGAGCATGCAAGGATGGTGATAGTATCCAGTTTCTTTATTTAGTTTTGCTCACTTTGCTTGATTGGAAATCCAGCCTAACCTCAACATGTAATTAGTGCACAGAAGCATGTAGCAGAGTATTATGTTTTGACCTGCTACACCAGCCATGACCATGCCACAGCAGTTGCATTTCGGGGGCAACAGGAGCAAAACCGTCTGCTTTGCGCAAAGAGGCACACAATCTTGTTACATTTTCAGATTTTTGTGTGATCAATGTGTGATGACAGTAAGGAGTCTTCTAGAACTGTCAAACTGATTTACCACAAACACGCAATGTTGAAAATGATTTGGTAAATGGTATGCAAGAATGCAAGATATGACTACTAGATAAGAGGTTTATTGGCAGTGCCTAACCATCTCGACAACTTTGACAAGAGGAAATCTTTCCCTATGCACTATACAACCACAAAGACTAATCTAGAAATCCTCATGTATTGTCATACGCACATATGATAAATACGCACCGAAATAACAGGTGGTTAATCAGTGCCAGCAAACTGCAGCTGTTCATTGTTCTGAACTGATGTTTTAATCAGTTGCAACACATATAGACTACATTGTTTTGCAGTATTTTCTCCTCTATACACAGTGCTGTAATATGACTTGAGAAAGGGATAATGAGGCAGGTAAGGGGGGCCTCTGAAATGGATCCGTCTGTTAGAGGTCTTTAGCAAAGTGCTGAAGTTGAATCGCTTGATTTGTTTTGCAGTGTGGTTGCAATGAAGTGGATTATCATGCAAACTTAGAATATGTACGATGTTGGTGTTTGGCATCTAGGCTCTGAATCTGTCAGTCAGCACAATACAACACAAGCACAGCAGGTAGTGGGGATGGGAGGGACAATAGATTTTACTGTTCCATTTCGGATCTCCACACTTAAAGATAAGTTTAAATTGAGGCTTGTTTGCTTCCATTTCATGTATCTTATGGTGGTATAGTCTTGGCCTAACTCAACTCTACCCCATTCTCCACCATAGTAACAACTAGATTAGGATTTATTGGCTCCGTTGATGTATCAAACTTAATTATCTTCGCAGAAACCTATGTTGTAATGCTTCTGAATGCCCTCATCTAGAAAAATGAACCAAAGTTACAACATCTACTAGACAAATATTGATTTACTGGCTGTAATCAAATAACCAAGAGCTTGACCAGGCGGGATATGAATGGCACAATGTATTGACTTTATCTCCTATTTCTCATGTTTTAATTGTGTTGAATCTTCTCTCTTATCCAGGGGTGGGGAGCAGATCCCAGGTCACTTTGGAACTTAGCTCTATGGCCTCACCAGCTACAGACACAGACAGACCCCCGGTCGACTGGTCAACCAAGCCTGCTGGGACTTCAACTGTTGCCACATGGTAATTTTACATAAATGTTTATTGTCAGCACTGACTTTGAAACTGTTCTCCACTAAATCTTGTAGTGGTCATTTGATTGCCTTTCCTTTTTTCCCAGCAGCTCCACCAAGGAGGACAGCTCTCCAGACTCCAACCTTACGTTGGAATCTGACTCCAGTGGCGTCTTCCTCTCCTTATCCAATCAGAGCCAGGAGGAGACTGGCTCCGACAGCGACCAGCCAATCAGTGGCTCCGACCTAGGCAGCAGCAGCACATCGCTGGAAAAAGACTGTGACGATGCAGGGTTAAAGGAATGGGGGAGGGAAGAGAGTGCAGAGCTACAGTGGTGCTACCCATCTCTCCTCAACACCTCGCTTCAAGAAGACACAGAAGGAGATAGAAAAGGAGAGGAAACCGGGCATGGAAAGATGGTGGACCATGAAGAGCCAAGAAAAGATGACAATGGAAGGACTGTTGGTAAGAGAGGAACAGTCTCAATCATTAAGACCCATGAGGGCACCATGAATCTAAATGCCTCACAAAGTGAAAGGATACAAGCCAGGAAAAAGGTGTCGCTCATGGGGAGTGACTCCCCTCATCTTCTGTCTCCCTCAAAACAACCAATCAAACACCTTCTAGAGCCCATTCAAAAGCCAATCCGAAGCTCAGGACTGGACTGTGGTGACATAGACCCTTTCGTCCAATCGGACAGCTTTGTTTACCTTGCTGTGTCTGCGAGACCTGCCTCCCAGGGGGAAGTCTCCACCGACATGACAGAAGAAGTTCTCACCCACGGTACAAAACAAGACAGGGTACTGCAATATCCAGAAAGCATGAAATCACACTTGGACCAGTCCAAAACAGAACAGGACACAAAGCCGACATACCTTGGCCCACAAAAACTAGAGGAAGGAGACTTTCTGTGCACTGACAGTTTTGTCTACCTGGCTGCTCCAGCATGCCATCTACTGGGCCCAGCGGGAACCACATCCTATAGCGGCAGGTAGGTCCACTTTTTGCATACTTACGGTAGCTCTTGTACGACAGCATGTTAAAGCAATTTCGTTCATTTAGCTATAGGGGACGGGACCTGATAAGCCTTTGGCTTCTTCCGTCTCCCTTCGGACAACACAAAGTATGATGTATGAATATTTGCAAGAGAAAATTGTGTATTGTGTGGAATTGTCCGAAAGAATAATAAATAAATAAATAGGCAAGGCAAGGCAAGGCAAGTTTATTTATATAGCACAATTCAGACACAAGGCCACTCAAAGTGCTTTACAGGGGCAAGATTAGAATACATAAAACACATTATAAAACATTTAAAAGCGAATAAAAGAAGCAAATAAAATAGAAATTGCAGGTTAAAAGGGAAACAAAAAAGTCTTCAGACTCGATTTAAAAGAACTGAGAGTTGCAGCAGACCTCAAGTTCTCTGGGAGTTTGTTCCAGATTCTTGGTGCATAATAACTAAAAGCTGCTTCTCCTTGTCTAGTCCTAACTCTAGGGACTGTAAGTAGACCTGTCCCAGACGACCTAAGGGCTCTGGACGGTTCATAACGTACACTGTAAGAAATTTCCCTGTAAAAAAACATTAATCAACTGGCAGCAGGGTTGCCATTTTCTTACTGTTAAATTAACATTATATGACTGTCAATAAAATTGACAGGATTATGCTGTTAATGAAGAAAACTGTATGAACCTGTTTTTTCAGTAAAAACAGTAATCAACTGGCAGCAGGGTTGCCATTTTCTTACTGTTAAATTAACATTATTTGACTGTCACTAAAATTGACAGGATTATACTGTTAATGAAAAAAGGGATGAACCTGGACTAAATGTTTGTTATGTTGTTTGCACCGTCAGTGAAGGGGATGTTACATTTCATTGGGCAGATGTGTTTCATTCCTATGTAAGTTTACTATGTCCCCTATTTGTTCAAATGCTAAACACAGAGAGAAGCTTCTGTTTGTTACTTCAAGACACTTTTTACAATATATTAAGTTCAATGGAATGATTAATTTCTATTGTAAATTGTCTCCTGAGTTGAACTAGGGATCTTGTTTAAGATTTCCACAAACCGTTTGTTATAACCAAAAATAACGGTTAGTTCACACAGAAATGTTTTATTTAAACAAAATGCATAGTGAGGTAATGGAATGAAACATCCCCTTTACTGAGGGTGCAAATAGCAACATAACAAACGTTTAGTCCAGTGCAAGTCATTGTGGGAAAGGGGGCGTCTCTACAATACACTTTGTTGTGCTTACTTGATTTATCTAAGAGGCAATCCGTTTCCTTAATAAACACAACTCTTCAGTTAAGTAAGACTAACTTGGTTTAATTACGTTAACTGCGATTTCCATTTCCAAGTAGATATAACTCAACTTTAAGTAAACTTAACCAGAGGATATACAGTAAACAACACTTATTAGTTAAGATGTGGATGGATGAGGATTAATGAAGAAAACTGTATAAGCTTCACATGTGCAGGCAGCTCATGTCAAGTTGTCCCTTCCAAGTTTGATGGTAAATTAACAGGAAAGTTCAGTATTTTTGAAAAACATTACCTTTCCGTAAAATAACAGCAAAGGACTGTAATTTAACAGACTGCCTTTTATTTTAACAGTTAAATGCTGTTTTTATAAATAACAGGTTAATGCTGTTGAAATCCTGCTGTAAATTTACAGCAATTGTTTACAGTGTATCAGCAGATCAGTAATGTATTTTGGCCTTAAACCATTTAGTGCTTTATAAACCAACATCAGTATTTTGAAATCAATTCTTTGAGTGACAGGAAGCCAGTGTAAAGACCTCAGAACTGGGGTAATGTGATCCACTTTTTTGGTCCTAGTGAGGACTCGAGCAGCAGCGTTCTGAATTAGCTGAAGCTGCCTGATAGATTTTTTTGGAAGGCCTGCAAATACACTATTACAGTAGTCAAGTCTACTAAAGATAAACGCATGGACAAGTTTTTCTAAATCTTGCTGTGACATAAGCCCTTTAATTCTTGATATGTTTTTTAGGTGGTAGTAGGCTGATTTATTAATTGATTTAATGTGTTTCCTGAAATTCAAGTTGGAGTCTACGACAACACCAAGATTTCTGGCTTGGGGTGTGGTTTCTAACATAACGGATGTAAGCTGTGCGCTGACTTTTAATTGTTCATCTTTGGCACCAAAGACAATTACTTCAGTTTTGTCTTTGTTCAATTGAAGGAAATTTTGGCACATCCAATCATTGATTTGTTCAATGCACTTACTCAGTGCCTGTATCGGACTGTAGTCTCCTGGTGATATGGTTATGTAAATTTGTGTGTTGTCTGCATAATTATGGTAGCATAATTTGTTCTTATTCATAATCTGAGCTAGTGGGAGCATGTAGATGTTAAACAGAAGAAGCCCAAGAATGGAACCTTGGGGGACCCCGCATTCAATATGTGTCCGCTCAGATGTGAAATTGCCTATTGACACATAGTAGTCTCTGTCCTTTAAGTAGGATTCAAACCAGCTCAGTACAGTTCCAGAAAGTCCAACCCAGTTTGCTAGTCGATCTAGTAATATGCTGTGGTCAACTGTGTCAAAAGCGGCACTGAGATCCAGTAAAACTAAGACAGAACTTTTGCCACTGTCTGTGTTTAAATGGATGTCATTGAGGACCCTAACCAGAGCAGTCTCAGTACTGTGGTGTTGTCGAAATCCTGACTGGAAGACATCAAAGCAGTTATTCATTGCTAAGTAGTTATTTAGCTGTTGATAAACAGCTTTTTCAATGATTTTACTTAAAATTTGGTAGGTTAGATATGGCCTATAGTTTTTCATGAGTGATGTATCTAGATTGTTCTTTTTAGGAGTGGCTTGATGACTGCTGTTTTCATGGCCTTGGGAATACCCTGTTGAATGGGACAGTTGACAATTTAGAATAGCTGAGGCAATACAGCTAAAAACAGTTTTAAAGAAGCCTGTGGGAAGAATGTCAAGGCAGCAGGATGAGGAGTTCAGGTGTTGTATAATGTCCTCCAGGTTTTTGTGGTTTATAAGATAAAATTCTGTCATTGCATTTGAATTGATTTTAAAAGGGAAACAGTATGTTGAACTTGGTATTGATGCAGTGACAGCTTGTCTAATTTTGTGAATTTTCTCAGTAAAGAAGGAGGCAAATTCATTGCAGGCTCTCGTGGAGAGATGTTCAGACGCTACTGACACAGGACTATAGATCAATGTATGGAAAATGCAGGCAATATCCAAAGGCAGCTGCTCTGAGTTGTGGTCAGAAGGCTAATCAGTCCCTTACCTGGTTGGAAACCAATGGACCTGTTGGGGAAAACTAGCTTGCTACAAAATCCCTCCTGCCTCTTGCCGCTTCGCCCTCTGCCCCCACTGCCACATTCCCTCCTGCTTAATGACTCTCCTAATCCTAACCCTAACCTTAACCTTAGCCTCCTTGCTTCATTCTGGCATACCAGCCCCTTTATGGTGTTAATGCTGTGGCTCAATAGTGAGCACAAAATTGGACTCACGCGAGAGCATACATTACATTTTGACCAGAAAATATTCATCTGAGCATGATTTGTTTGTAATAAAGGCAACTGATGGGGCTCTTTGACACTACAGTAACTGTATTGTCAATTTATGGAAAACATGAGCGGTAGGGTACTTGACATGTGATTGGCTGGTTAATCAGTGCATTTATTAATGAGGCTGTGCCACCTCGAGCAAGCGTTCAGGCTGAGTTGCGAGTGCACATGAGATGTAGGGAGCACGAACACAGTGAGCGTGTTGGTGTTTGTGAGCACACAGAGCAAAGATTGAGCGAGTGTGTAGGAAGAGTTGAGCGCGCACAGGACAATTTTTGTTTTGCTCAGATTAATATGTTTGGCTCAAAATATATTTTATATGCTGGCCAGAGTCCGACTGTGCGCTCAGAAAAGTCTCACTGAGTGTTCGCTAATGATGCATGATAATAACGCAGTATAGCCTTTCACCAGACAGCATGAGATGGAATGCAGTACACTGTAAACAATTGCTGTAAATTTACAGCAGGATTTCAACAGCATTAACCTGTTATTTATAAAAACAGCATTTAACTGTTAAAATAAAAGGCAGTCTGTTAAATTACAGTCCTTTGCTGTTATGTTACGGAACGGTAATGTTTTTCAAAAATACTGAACTTTCCTGTTAATTTACCATCAAACTTGGAAGGGACAACTTGATATGAGCTGCCTGCACATGTGAAGCTTATACAGTTTTCTTCATTAATCCTCATCCATCCACATCTAAACTATTAAGTGTTGTTTACTTTATATCCTCTGGTTAAGTTTACTTAAAGTTGAGTTATATCTACTTGGAAATGGAAATCGCAGATAACGTAATTAAACCAAGTTACTCTTACTTAACTGAAGAGTTGTGTTTACTCAGTAGAATGAAGGAAACAGATTGCCTTAGATAAATCAAGTAAGCACAACAAAGTGTATTGTAGAGACGCCCCCTTTCCCACAATGACTTGCACTGGACTAAACGTTTGTTATGTTGCTATTTGCACCCTCAGTAAAGGGGATGTTTCATTCCATTACCTTACTATGCATTTTATTTGAATAAAACATTTCTGTGTGAACTAACCGTTATTTTTGGTTATAACAAACGGTTTGTGGAAATCTTAAACAAGATCCCTAGTTCAACTCAGGAGACAATTTACAATAGAAATTAATCATTCCATTGAACTTAATATATTGTAAAAAGTGTCTTGAAGTAACAAACAGAAGCTGCTCTCTGTGTTTAGCATTTGAACAAATAGGGGACATAGTAAACTTACATAGGAATGAAACACATCTGCCCAATGAAATATAACATCCCCTTCACTGACGGTGCAAACAACATAACAAACATTTAGTCCAGGTTCATCCCTTTTTTCATTAACAGTATAATCCTGTCAATTTTAGTGACAGTCAAATAATGTTAATTTAACAGTAAGAAAATGGCAACCCTGCTGCCAGTTGATTACTGTTTTTTACTGAAAAAACAGGTTCATACAGTTTTCTTCATTAACAGCATAATCTGTCAATTTTATTGACAGTCATATAATGTTAATTTAACAGTAAGAAAATGGCAACCTGCTGCCAGTTGATTAATGTTTTTTTACAGGGAAATTTCTTACAGTGTAGGTAGTAGTTATGAGAATTTTAAATAGTAGTGTGTGCATGTTTTCCCCTCTCTCTTCCTCTTTGTAATTTGCAATGAAATACATATTGCCTGTGTAAGATTTTTTAAAGCAGTGCTTAAGCGCCTATCAAATAAGTGTCTGTGTTTGAATGAAAGTACTGGTGACAATTGTTTGGAATGTTTCAAAATAAAGCTTAGTGATGGTAGACTGTATTTGCTAATGTTTACTTTGTTCTTGGCAATTCAATACTTTACTCAGATTCTGTCTGTTTGTGTTTTTGCAGGGAGTCGGACTCTGAGAGTTCAGGATCGGGCCCTGTGGATGTGTCGGTACTTGGTTGTGGCTCTTTGGCAGGGGACAGTGACTGGGACTCTGACCTGTCTGACTCCGATCCCAACCGTTCCACCAGAGCGTCCGGTGCTGCTAACAGATCTGCTGGCGTAGCACAGGCCGAGCAGCTGCCTGTGGAACCAGGGTGGGACATGTTCGGAGAAGCCACCGAACCTCAAGTGCTCACTGAGCTCTTCACCGAACAAGACCGAAACAACAACGGCAACGGAGGTGACGTTCCCGAGGTTACCAGCAACATGGCGGCGACAGAAGCCGTCCCCGTGGCCAATCGGCCTGTCACTCCTACGCCAATGAAGCCGGCAGCATCCATAGACCAGTCGTCAAGCACAAAGGTGACATGGCAGTTTAAACCGGCCCAGAGGTCGGTCTGCACAGGGAGCAGGAAGGACAAGGAGAAGGAGGTGACACCGTCGGCATTGGCAGCTAGGTTCATGGAACTGGACGAAGAACAGACTCATAGACCCACTCCTTCATCTTCATCCTCCTCTTCCTCCTCCCCATCCTACTCCTCCTCCTCTGATTGATTTGTGAACATGCTTTTCTTGGACCATTTGGGAGGAGCTTTCGTTTTGCCTGACACTAGGTTGGTTCCAAAAAGGTAAAAACAGATGGCTGGAACAACTAAATTTTTTTTTTTGCCTGTAACATTTTGAATCTTGCGTCAAGCTGCTGGAATGGCCTACTTATGACATCATAGGTGTGCATAAAGGACGTGTTATTTGCTGCATTATTTGTCGGTTAGCCTTCACAATATCGTATATAATCAGTTTTAAGTTGGGGACAGTGTGAGGCTAAACAGAAACCTTCAGGTAGAGATAATGTGGAGATATGGCCACTGGTTGAACACTTGTCATTTATTTATAATGGGTTTTTATCCAATTTTGAAACACAGGGTTGATTTATGAGTTATATTTTCAAATTGCTATCTATCTTAATAATTAATAGGAAGAGTTGTGTGTGTGTTTTTTTTATTTATCTTATTGAATGTACTGTACAGGATATACACAACTTTAAGGAAAATCCACCCCAAAACAAAGTTTTAGTCTAAGTTTTGGCCAATCATTTGGCTAACTCGACGATGTTGGAATTCCATCAGAATAACGCGGAAAAGGTTAGATTTGGAGAAAATAATATGTGTTGAACTCCAATATTGTGCATTGGTTAGAAAGATCTAACAATATATAGTGTGTGTCTCAGGCCTATATCAAATTACTGTTCCTTCCCCACTTAATGCCCCTCTTTAACACCTGCTCTGACTTCTTCAGAAACGTATTTTAAAAACGGACTGAGGTCAGACTTCAGATTGTACAGTGTATTTTATAATCACATCCAACGTTAGTGTATTTAACAGTGTGTCGATAATGTTTCTTGAACATTGAGATAATTATAGAGCAAAATATATATATACAGTATATGTGATGAATGTGCAAACATTAACAAATAACGGAAGGATTAAGTAATAACATTTCATTTAAATGTTTTATTTATCAATTAGATTTGAAATTGTGAATGTAATATTTGAGCAATATGCTTACAGATTGACGCTATATTCTATGTTTCATATGGAAAGTATTGCCTGAATAATGTGTATATTAATGGCAACACTTTATTTTAATTTATACGGCCAAAAACGTATTATCATTTCAGTCTTTTATTCTTTTAAAATGTTCTTAGTCTAAAACATCAAATTATTATCAGTTAGTTTGGTAAAAATGCCATAGACAGTGAGACCATGATTGAGATGATTGACAGCCTTGCCTCACGCCAATGTTATTTTTAGGTCTAGAGTTTCTAGAAAGGCTTCTCCCATAATCCCCATTGCATCCTGTCTTTTCTTGCCTTTGTGACATCTGGCATCAAAACTTGACAGATTTGTTTGTGCCTGAGTACTGGGAAAGCAGAAAAAGCAATCCAGAAGCTTTTCTTCAAAATCCAAAGAGGGTGACGCACAATGCAAATTGCAGTGTGGAGGATAGTGGAGCTGCCACTCATCCCAGCAGCTGTCTTCTTGTTCAGCAATTATACTAATGTCTCAAAATGAACGTGGGTATGAATCAGCATTTACTGATGTTAAAAATGCTACATTTTGGCAAAGAGGACACAGAGCTATCCGAATGGTTATCCTATGATAAATGTGACAAAGGTTAGAGGGCAGGTTAATAAATGATTGTCAGCTTCACAATAATAATTCCTTTTACAATACGATGTGGTCATTTAAAGGCTGTGTGGAAAAGTCACGGTCTGTCAGGCAAATTGCATCCTACGCAGGTTAGGTCGTTCAACTAAAATTCGCACTTGGAATATAAATTGGGGCAGTGGGAGATAACTGCTTGAATACCGACAAATTCCAAGTCAATTAAATGTGTCTTATCGTGTGTTAAGTGTTTACATTGCAGGTGATGAAGGCACTAGAATTTTTATATAGGGTGAATCTATTGTGTCGATGCCTTTGCCATATTTTTTGAATGAGATTGATGGGTGTGTGTGTGTGTGTGTGTTTTTTTCTTGTCCATTATAAACAGTGAATTGCTCTGCCAGTTCTCATTCTTCTTAACAATGGTCTGTGTAAAGCAAACAGGATTTGACGGAGCTCTAAATGCACCTGTGAGGCTCAGTGATGGATGCATTTCAGTTGTTTGTTTTTTTGTTAGTTTTTTAGCACAGTTTTTACAAGTGCAGTGAAGTACTTTGAAAAAGCATATCCGTATTTTAAAGCTGCAGGATTGTCCTAATGTCTTATGAAGTGAATGTTAACCAGGAATGAACTAATTAATGACGAAGGTTTAAAATGACCACTGGCTGTATATAAATATATATATTTTTTTTGTATTTTTTTTTTGCATTTTTATGCTTTATTGATAGTGTAGAGACAGAGTTGAAATGGGGCAGAGAGGGGAGTGACATGCAGAGAACGACCGCGGGCTGGAATCGAACCCGGGTTCGCTGCTGGCCGAGGCCCATGGGGGGGACGCCCTACCAACTGAGCTAAGGGCGCCCCTCAGCACTGGCTATATTTTTAATTCTTTATTTTTTTCATGAATTCAGTGTACATAACATAATATCGTTAGAACCACACTGTAAGAAATTTCCCTGTAAAAAAACATTAATCAACTGGCAGCAGGGTTGCCATTTTCTTACTGTTAAATTAACATTATATGACTGTCAATAAAATTGACAGGATTATGCTGTTAATGAAGAAAACTGTATGAACCTGTTTTTTCAGTAAAAACAGTAATCAACTGGCAGCAGGGTTGCCATTTTCTTACTGTTAAATTAACATTATTTGACTGTCACTAAAATTGACAGGATTATACTGTTAATGAAAAAAGGGATGAACCTGGACTAAATGTTTGTTATGTTGTTTGCACCGTCAGTGAAGGGGATGTTATATTTCATTGGGCAGATGTGTTTCATTCCTATGTAAGTTTACTATGTCCCCTATTTGTTCAAATGCTAAACACAGAGAGCAGCTTCTGTTTGTTACTTCAAGACACTTTTTACAATATATTAAGTTCAATGGAATGATTAATTTCTATTGTAAATTGTCTCCTGAGTTGAACTAGGGATCTTGTTTAAGATTTCCACAAACCGTTTGTTATAACCAAAAATAACGGTTAGTTCACACAGAAATGTTTTATTCAAATAAAATGCATAGTAAGGTAATGGAATGAAACATCCCCTTTACTGAGGGTGCAAATAGCAACATAACAAACGTTTAGTCCAGTGCAAGTCATTGTGGGAAAGGGGGCGTCTCTACAATACACTTTGTTGTGCTTACTTGATTTATCTAAGGCAATCTGTTTCCTTCATTCTACTGAGTAAACACAACTCTTCAGTTAAGTAAGAGTAACTTGGTTTAATTACGTTATCTGCGATTTCCATTTCCAAGTAGATATAACTCAACTTTAAGTAAACTTAACCAGAGGATATAAAGTAAACAACACTTAATAGTTTAGATGTGGATGGATGAGGATTAATGAAGAAAACTGTATAAGCTTCACATGTGCAGGCAGCTCATATCAAGTTGTCCCTTCCAAGTTTGATGGTAAATTAACAGGAAAGTTCAGTATTTTTGAAAAACATTACCGTTCCGTAACATAACAGCAAAGGACTGTAATTTAACAGACTGCCTTTTATTTTAACAGTTAAATGCTGTTTTTATAAATAACAGGTTAATGCTGTTGAAATCCTGCTGTAAATTTACAGCAATTGTTTACAGTGCACCAATATCACCCAACATTGAGTCTAGTGCATTTTAGTAGAATTCTAGGGAAAGTATTGCAGTTTCAGAAGTGAACCATAACCATATAAACACAGACTGGGTGTGTTTGACAATGAATGGTTGGGCAAGTGTTTTTATTTTGGCTGTCCTGACCTTAATTAGGACTTCACACGCCCTCCTACTCAACATAGATCAAGTGATTCTAATCCATCTAATGCAAGCCATCATCTAACTCATAAATGTCACAATTACATGACAGCAGCATTGAATGCACTACTTGTAACTTCACATTACTGCAATGTGTTACTTTTGATTTAGTAATTCATTATTCGTTAACACTGAAAACCTGGAAGGTAATTCCCCACCTGCTGTTCATTAACTTATGATAAGACATTTTGATCTTGCTCATTGTTCTAAATATCAGAAAATAAAGGTACCTGTACTTTTAGAGTTCCCTGTCCTTTGCTTGGCTTGGCAGCATCTACTGTAGTTGAAGGAGGAGTGAAGAAGAAGAACGTTTCTAAAGCGTTAAGAGTTTTAAAATCCAGAGAGAAAGGAAAATTCACTTGATTGCCTTAAAAGTCTTAAACATACAGCAGCATATCGATGCCACAAGGGATAATCTTTTTTTTAACAGTATCATATTTCATCATGATGTTATAACAAGATACTGATACATCTTTCTTTATTTCCCTGGTGGCTGTATGATGCCATATAAACCTGCAAGAATATAGAACAGTGTTGAAAAGATTTCATTCTCTATGGTTGTCTATTACCCTTTCCACATCTCATCTTTGTGGTTAGCAGTTTCAGGCCACATTTCCTCTCTCCTTGCCCCTGTAGCTGGCACCAGCTCCATCAAAGCTTACATAGCAACTTCAACGTTTTATTTGCATTGTTTATACTCTACTCTAGCTTAGTAGAGTTGGTGTTTCAGTCATATAAATACATACCACCTTTAAAAAGTTATTCTGTGTTAGTTATCTCTTATATTTTAATTGAATCTACACATGCAGGCCAATCAAGATAGAGAATCCTCTACACTAAAATAACAACTTAAAATTGCAATCAATCGAAGACCAAAACATACAGTAACAAAACTTCTGTGGCCATATGTGTGATGTGCTAGGGTTGATCCTTTTGGGGTCTCTGAGTGAATATTAAAATCAAACAATGACCCCTTTTAGAAACTGTTCGTATTTAGAAGTGGCCAAGCTCTCAGTGTTATATTGATGTGACACGTTCAACCAACACTTCACATATCTCCAATATAATATCATGAACTGCCCTCCAAAGAAAGAAGGCAGTAACTAACTAGAGTTCCCAACTGAGAAAATGTACTTTGAAGTTTTTCTGTTGTCCAACCAAAATAGTTGCAGGCAGATCATTAATATGTGGCCATTCCTTAGCTTTATATTAGGTTATTTTTCTACATATTAATTTTTACATCTGATTTGACCCTTATTTGGTAGTTGCTGTATTCTTCCTTTAGCCTGGCACCGCCCGCCTACTACTTCCGCTCAATTTTAATTTCCCTTCAGTAGTCAGTCTGGGTGTGCGGTATATTCTTAGGTTTTCTCCGGACAGATTTCTGCCGGTCCAATCAGCAAACAGAAGGAGTGGCTCAGAAGCCGGCTCATGACATGGTTGGTTGGCAGATCCAGAGTGGCACTGCGCAGATCCAATAGTTTTAAACTTCAGCAGACACCCGCCAGACCTTCTGTACAAATGAAATGAAGTACGATGGTCTGGTAGAACCAGGCTATTCTTCCTTTGCATAGCTTACAAAAACAAACTGTGTCATACCAAAGCAAAAGGCGGTAACTTCCATTTTATATGGAAACCTTTAAAAAGCAGTATAATGACCAATGTTAAATATCAATGATAACAATAACGGAAAAAATAACAGAGAAGATACACTTTAATTGTACAGTAAGACTAGCATTATCTAATTGAGGAGTTACTGTATTCTTCCATTGTTTTGCCGTGCTGAAGTTGAGTTACTATGCTTCCCATTGGATTGCCTCACTTCAGACTTTACTTTAGTATTACCATGTAAACATCTGGTCAATGATTGAATTCCTTTGTGATTTTTCTCTACTTATGACATCTATTGCAGGATGTCCGTCCTGGGAGAGGGATCCCTTACTCTGTCGACTCTCCCTGAGATTTCTCGATAAAGGTTTTCTTTACTGGGAGTTTTTGTTCTCAGCCGAGCTAAGAGTCTAAGCAGGGTGTCATACTGTTTGGAATGTAAAGCCCACTGAGGCAAATGTCTATTTGTGATATTGGGCTATACAAATAAAACTGATTTGATTTGATTTGAGAAGGGAAAGAAGTGAGGAAAAACCAAGGTGAAGTACGGTAACTTAACTTCAGCACGGCAAAACAATGGAAGAATACAGTAACTCTGAAGTTACTGTTGTTTGCCTTGGTTTCAGTATGGCTTTTTGAAGTTACTGTAATAACGACCTCATATTTCCTCCAAAAAACAACACATTTGAGAAAAGATATTTGTCCAAATGACAAAGGATGTCTTCAAAGGCACAAACATGTGTTACTGCCTTTCTCCTTTGTAGAGTGTTGAGACAACCTTTTTCACTGATGCAATCTTTCTCCTCTTTTAATTCTGTCTGGAAGATTGAATTTCAACATGCCGGTAGATCAAAGTTAAGCAGAGCCAGTTTTTCTCCTGCAGCTCCACAGTTGGGCTCCAGGCACTTTCTTTGTGATTGTCTGATCGCTCAAACAACTCAGTATGATCGTAATGTATTGAAACCCTGCTTTCTATCCGAATGATATTTTTTTTATAACCCTGCTGCTTTGTATGTCTGCTGAAAGGATTCTTTATGTCTGAGAAACTAAACTCTAAGGCTGACAAATTGGTCAAATCGTTTTTATGTACTATTTTTTTGGCAATGAAATAATCTTATTTTATTTTTTTCACTCGCATTAACTGTGGCAAGACATCTAGTTTCACTGTGATATATTAAGGATCGATGAACTAACATCCTTCACTGACTTTTTGTCAAATCCAGTAATATCAGGCCATAAACCTACTACTTTGCTGTTCATGTAAAATTGCTGATCACTGTTAAAACTTAGTGGTGAACTAATTTAGATCTGAGAGAGATTAAGATGATTTATGTGCAATCTTATTGTGTGCCGTATTTCCGAGCCTTTGTTGAAATGCATTTGTGTTCAAATAAATACTAACTTGATGGTGGAATGTAACTGAATATAGCCTGTTTGGTTGTCTGTCTCAGCTGTCTTAACCCTGGTATACACTGAACATGCTACTCAGGAAAGTGAAGCGAACCTACTTGGATTACATCACCCTGTTTAGACTACACCCTATAACTTAACCCGGGTTCACCAGCATACACAAGAAGAACCTTGGTCAAAGCTTAGAGATTAACTTTTTTTTTTTTTTTTTACCTTTATTTATACAGGTATATCCCATTGAGACCGAAGACTCTTTTGTAAGGGAGACCTGTTTTCCTTTCCCACGTTACCATTCACACACACATTCATACACCGATAGCAGGCTAACTATCAACATTCACACGAGGCAAGGTGGGTGAAGTGTCTTGCCCAAGGACACAACAACTATGACACAGGTGGCAGGGCGGGGATCGAACCTCCAACCCTTTGATCATCGGCCGACCCGCTCTACCAACTGAGCCACAGTCGCCCCAAAAGTTATTAGTCATTTATGTAAAAATGAAAGGGTTTGCTGGTCCACACTAATCCACAGAAATTGACTACTCATATTATTATTTTTGTCAGCTAATAGTCTTAAACCCATCCCCCACTCCCTGTCTACAGCACACCGACAGAGGTAGCAGTGAGGTGGTGAACATAGTGGATCATTTAGCAGATAAGGAAACAAGTTTTTTTTTTCACAAGTTGGTGGAGACTCAAACAGAGGTAAAAGGAGCATGGATATTTGATTTGGAGGCAACAAGGAACATGGCAGACAACTACAGTGCAGTGACTTATTGGTAAAATGATCAAATATAGCTTACAGAAAAGGCAGCAAGTCTAAACAGAAGTAAGAAATAATGCTGAAAAATGAGGAGGGTGAAATGAATAGCGCTCTGAGCTGCACTGACCTGAGCACTCTGCTCGGTGGAAACAAGGCATCACATGGAACACTTGGGGACTGAGTTTGGATTTGGCTTTAAGTGCGTTATATAAAGTCATTGGTTGTGCACTGCGAAAACACTACTCTTTTTTTAAATGTCCGTTTACGGGAATAGTCACATCCATAATAAACTAACAGCAAGACAGCTGTCTATGCAATGCTGGTACATGAGCATCATCATTCATCATCATTCAGGGTTCAGGTTTGTTGCTACCTGGTAGCTTTGCAGAGGCTGGTGTCGGGCTCAGGAAAAACATTCTTCTTTCTCTTTCTTTTCACACACAAAATTCAGGGTCCCACTTTAAGTGAGACTGTCCAGGAAGCATGGTAATCCAGGCTGCCAAACAGGTGTTAGTGAGGCAGCAAGGAAAATGACCCAAATGCAGACAAACAGTGCAAACAAGAGACTGGAAAGAAAAGGTAGGAACAGGCATATACGAATATAAAATCCTGTCACTGGGAAAATACAACTCCAATTTTTTTTCACAATAGTTAATTATAGAACAATATGAAGCACTGAGATTTCTTTGATATCAAAGTCAAATTAATTACTCATTACCTGAAAAAACTTGCACTGTAAGCATCAGTAACCCACAACCATGGTTAAAGAATGGTTCTGCCACAGCTCCTTCATAATGCCTTTATCATTGTAGTATTTCTTATCTCTCACACACACCACGCACGCACGCACGCACGCACACACCACACACACACACACACACACACACACCACAACACACACACACACACACCATTACACACAGCCTGTGGTGCCATCTGTGTATTAAATAGTACATGTACGAGGAGTTGTGTCAGAATGTGGGTCTGTCCATCTATTTAGGGCTGATTAATTAGAACACTTTGAATAAGGCCAGGGAGAGAGAGAGAGAGAGATAGAGAGAGAGAGAGAGAGACTACCATCATACATAGTTAATATGTGCCACTTCCAAAGCCACTTCAGGGACTGTGGTGATTTATTGGGCTACTGTGTTTGACTGTAAAAATATAGGACCAGATTTACTATAACCCTTGACTAATTTGAACAAACGTATAGGGTTCAATTCACTCTGAGAAGGAGTGGAGATCGGTTTTACCCAACTTTTCAGGTTAAATATACATGTACAGGATTTTTTATATATTTTATTGTTTTTATTTGGTGACTGTTGTTGATCTACAGGCTGTAAGTAGAGGTATTGACTCCTCTTCTATGTCTAAAGTACCATGATTTGGTTAATCCAACATCCCAATGGGTAAAACACTGGGAGCTGTTCTGAATGGCTAGCTAGGAGCAGATCGCCTACATCCAACAAAAAGTGTGTTGAGCATGTGCACAATATAACTAAAGATGTTCTAGTAGCTTACTTAGTATGCATGGCTATTTTATTGGCTACTAAATCATATACAAGTAACTATGGTGATCTAAATCATGCTGTCCGTACTCAGCCCACACTCTCTGCAATATTCAAGGGGCGCAGGATTGGGTAAAAGCACATGGATGTTTTGGGTCTGAGCTCAACTGATAAACACTACAGCCTTGGTTTCTGGGGAGATAAGACTGTATCTGTACAGCTGACCTCACACAGGGTTTTTCAACGCTGACTCACATCCTAAAACTCCCTCCATTCATTACACCTTTAAAATCACAAGGTTGTGGCATGGTCCTTGCTAGTTCAAATCAGCTGGTGAGATATAGATGCATTATGACTATCTATAAAGCAATGTGTTCAATTCTGTTTACCAAACCAGAACAAAACACCTTTAGGTCGTACCGGGTAAGAGCAGGTAGCCGCGTGCTGCGTCATTTCTCCTGGGTAGGTTTTTTGATTTTTTTTTGGCTTTTTTATTTGTCAATGTGCAGTCATATTCATGTTGAAGCTGTACATCGAAATATCAAATGTGAACAGATTAGAACAATAGATGCATTTGCCAAATGCAATTGCTACAGCGCAATGATGTAATGACTGCAGTGACTGTTCACGCAATGTCCACATTTAAAACTTGAGTTTAAAAAAATGTAGTTTGGCCCAGTATATGTATATAGTATTAACGGAGTGAATAACATGAGTTTCTATGCCTCTGCCTCTGTTTGATAGAAGTGCCTATCCTTCACATTGTAGTTGTGTGTTTGACTGGGTGTGGGTGTGTGAGTATGTGTGTGTGTGTGGGTGGCTACAGTTTTTTTTTTGTCTATGTGTGTGCTTTGTTCTGTGTGGGTGCTCGCTGTTTGTATGCGCTGCATGCGTGAAGAGAGAAGGACGAAAGGAGCTACTGCATCTCAGCTGAATCTAACAGACATTTTCTCACACACAAATACAAGCAAGAATATAAAATAGACGGCCTCAAGGATTCAAGGTTGTATCTCAGGCTGTATAGTGTATACAATGAAGAACCATGCAGCATACCAATAGTGGTTCACGCTAGAAAAACATTGGTTCCTGTCAAGTGACCTGGCAGATCTAATGAGACATGTATTAGTGGAACGATGCTAATAGAGCATGCTGAAATGGTTGAGCAGCTGGCAGAGGATACAGCAAGAGATAAAGTTGTCACAATATAAACAAGGCTCTTAGAAGAGGACCATATTGGGATATTTAACAGTTAATTCCTTAAATGACCTAGCCTGGAAATCCAGACCCACATCTAGAAAGATATAGGGTCTGGCCACGATCAATATACCTTCCTCAACTCAAGGGGCGACACCTACCACAGCAATTACCTCACATACCACAAATCAGCAACAGAAGCTGAATACAGGAGGAATTTAACCCGTGCCATGAGTTCTGGCTTGGAGCACACCGGCTTCCCTTTGCAATGGATATTGTCCAACAACTTTATGCAACTCCATACTGAAGAGAGCCGGAGAGAGAAAGAGATACAGGCAGGCAAAACGAGAGACGAGGTAGAAGAGCAAGAGAAGACCAGGAGGTATCCATTATATAAGACCATCACAGATATCATGGTGAAGACCTGAGAGGGAGAGGAGCTATTTTAATCCCTGGGATAGAGCTCAGAGAAAAGAAGCAGCGTGGGCTGTTATGTTGGCCATCACAGAAAAACTGTGATTACGTGTGTGTGTGTGTTTGTTTGTAAAGTGTATGATCCCTTCCCCTGCCGAAAAACCTGGCAGATAGCGGACTAGGACTTTAAAGTGTTACATAATGTAGATTGGGGCTTTTTCAAAGTGAAGCACATCAATTTTTTTCTCCCTTTGTCAAATTATTCCAAAAAAAATCTTGATTGTTGTCTCAGGAAAATGGAAAATGCTGACTAAATCCAGGCTGAATACAGTCATATGAAAAAGTTTGGGAACCCTCTCAGCCGGCATTATAATTGACTCTGCTTTCACACAAAAAAGATAAAAGTGGTATGTCTTTCATAGTACTGGGATGTTTTCCAAACAAAGATTTTTTGAAAAGCAGTATTTAGTTTTATGAAATTAAATAAAATGTGGAAAACTGGCTGTGCAAAAATATGGGAACCCTTGTGGCTTTGCTGATTTTAATGCATGTAACAGCATGTAAAACTGAGGACTTTAAACACAAAATTGGTTGGATTATGTTGTTAAGCCTTGAACCTCATATAAAGGTCTGTTTAATCATGAGAAAAGGTATTTTAGGTGCCTAAATGCAAGTTGCACTTCTCTTTGACTCTCTGCAGAAGTGAGACAGAATGGGATCATCAAAACAGCTCCCAAAAGATCTTAAAAACAAAGATTATTCATTGTCATGGTTTAGGGGAAGGCTACACTGTAAACAATTGCTGTAAATTTACAGCAGGATTTCAACAGCATTAACCTGTTATTTATAAAAACAGCATTTAACTGTTAAAATAAAAGGCAGTCTGTTAAATGACAGTCCTTTGCTGTTATTGTACGGAACGGTAATGTTTTTCAAAAATACTGAACTTTCCTGTTAATTTACCATCAAACTTGGGAGGGACAACTTGACATGAGCTGCCTGCACATGTGAAGCTCATACAATTTTCTTCATTAATCCTCATCCATCCACATTTTCACTATTAAGTGTTGTTTACTTTATATCCTCTGATTAAGTTTACTTAAAGTTGAGTTATATCTACTTGGAAATGGAAATTGCAGTTAACATAATTAAACCAAGTTAGTCTTACTTAACTGAAGAGTTGTGTTTACTCAGTAGAATGAAGGAAACAGATTGCCTTAGATAAATCAAGTAAGCACAACAAAGTGTATTGTAGAGACGCCCCCTTTCCACAATGACTTGCACTGGACTAAACGTTTGTTATGTTGCTATTTGCACCCTCAGTAAAGGGGATGTTTCATTCCATTACCTCACTATGCATTTTGTTTAAATAAAACATATCTGTGTGAACTAACTGTTATTTTTGGTTATAACAAACGGTTTGTGGAAATCTTAAACAAGATCCCTAGTTCAACTCAGGAGACAATTTACAATAGAAATGAATCATTCCATTGAACTTGATATATTGTAAAACGTGTCTTGAAGTAACAAACAGAAGCTGCTCTCTGTGTTTAGCATTTGAACAAATAGGGGACATAGTAAACTTATATATGGAATGAAACACATCTGCCCAATGAAATATAACATCCCCTTCGCTCACGGTGCAAACAGCAACATAAACATTTAGTCCAGGTTCATCCCTTTTTTCATTAACAGTATAATCCTGTCAATTTTAGTGACAGTCAAATAATGTTAATTTAACAGTAAGAAATTGGCAACCCTGCTGCCAGTTGATAACTGTTTTTTACTGAAAAAACAGGTTCATACAGTTTTCTTCATTAACAGCATAATCCTGTCAATTTTATTGACAGTCATATAAAGTTAATTTAACAGTAAGAAAATGGCAACCCTGCTGCCAGTTGATTAATGTTTTTTTACAGGGAAATTTCTTACAGTGGACAAGAAGCTTTCCCAAAGGTTTCAATTGTCAATTTCTACTGTAAGGAATGTTGTCAGGGAATGGAAGGACACAGGCACAGTTGCAGTTAAACCCAGGTCTAGCAGACCAAGAAAAGTACAAGAGCGGCATATGCGGCGGATTGTGAGAATGGTTGCACACAACCCACAGATCACCTCCAAAGACCTGCAAGAACATCTGGCTGCAGATTATCTATCTGTACATCGTTCAACAATTCAGTGCAATTTGCACCAAAACATCTGTATGGCCGGGTGATGAGAAGGAAGCCCTTTCTGCGCCCACGCCACAGATACAGTTGCTTGGAGTATGCTAAAGCTCATTTAGACAAGCCAGATTCATATTGGAAGAAAATGCTTTGGACTGATGAGACAAAAAATAAGTTATTTGGTCATTATAAAAAGTGCTTTGCATTGCGAAAGGAGATAACTGCATTCCAAGTAAAACACCTGCTACCTACTTTCAAATTTGGTGGAGGTTCAATCATGGCCACTTAAGGGACAAGGGCCCTGGTTAAAGTGGATAGTCGGATGAATTCAACCCAGTTTCAACAGATTATTCAGGATAATGTTCAAGCATCAGTCACAAAGTTGAAGTTGCGCAGGGGTTGGATATTCCAACAAGACAATGACCCTTAATACAGTTCAAATTCCTGCAGAGGGAAAAGTACAATGTTCTGATATGGCCGTTGCAGTCCAATGACTTGAATATCATCGACAATCTATGGGATGATTTGAAGCAGGCTTTCCATGCTCGGCAGCCATCACATTTAACTGAACTGGATCGCTTTAGTATGTAAGAATGTTCAAAATACCTACATCCAGGATCCAGACACTCATCACAGGCTACCGAAGGCGTCTAGAGGCTGTTATTTTTGCAAAAGGAGGCTCAACTAAGTACTGATGACATTTTTCTTTTGGGGAGCCCAAATTTATGCACCAGTCAAATTTTGTTATGATGCTTATTGCATATTTTCTATTATTCCAATAAACAAAATGACACTGCTGAATTGCTTCTGTTTACCTAAGGTATGTCATATATGTAAAGGAATTTGCTTCTTTGAAATCCCAGCTAATGATTAACAAAAATCCCCAAAATTAGAAGGGGGTCCCAAACTTTTTCATATGACTGTATGTGTGACCTATTTGTGAAATTTAAAAGTAGCCTATTTGGCAATTTGCAGGCTGTACGAGCTGGTTACACATTACTGACATATTATCACCTTATAAAGTTGTCTGCCGTCCTTGAATGTGTTAGGAAAACAGCTTATTTACACATCCAAGCAAACACAGAGCCACATTAGAAATGCATTACCGTACAGGTGAGGTTTCTGGCAACTTGACACATTATCTTGAGCTGTTTCTCACCAACAAATTCTAAGGGAAGACAACTGAGACTCCATTTTCTTTGAGTCTTTAAATGCATCTTGGGAATATCGAATGGCCATCTGTAAAGAAATGCAACCAAAAAGCTTAAGTTAAGTAAGAGTTTATTGGTGATTATTTGTTATTCAAATGAACAGATTTTTTTAACTGAACTGTTAAGTGCTTGCTGAAACTCATGGCAGCATCCTCTGAAGTGGAGGAAGGTTTACTACAAATTGCATGTAGGATGAAAACACCAATACAAATTTCAATAAGGTTTGTAATGTAACGAACAGAGAGACGTGAATGTCACTTAATGTGTCAACTAAAGGGTATACTGTTATGGTAAGTGGCAGACAGGCAGGCAAGTAGGACCCAGATGCAGACAGTTAAACTAGAAGGATATTTTATTAGCTCCACAAAAAACTCCAGACATGCAAAAAAGGCAGAAAATGCAAGGCACAGGGAGGGAAACTTCACAGGACATGGGGAGGAACAAGACAGACATACCAAAATAAAACAGGAAACACAGGGAACCACCAAAACAAGACACGGCAAAAACAGAACATGACAATTACAGTAAATCATATCTGGATGAAAGATAGGAACAAGTGTGAGGCCTTAGCAGCTGAAGGTCAATGCGCCAAACAAGCCTTGGTAGAGCTGAGGAGATCACTATACTACCTATCTTAAAGCAGGTTTAAATTGGGTCTGTGTATTCCCACAAACAATGTGGTGTGAACTAGAGGTGAATCAACTCATGTAGACCTCAATAGCTACACACAGTTTCACCAGAGTACCTTACTGGTTATTCTATTTTAAGAGCACCTCTGGGCAGATCCGACCCCCAAAAGCATGCTCCTGTTAATGTTAGTTTGACTTTCCCCAAAATGAAACAAAAAGTTGCTAGATGCACAATAACGGAAATGAAAAGAGCTCAAGTCATCCTTCACACCAAACTTATCATCTCAT
This sequence comes from Ammodytes dubius, assembly GCA_026122265.1. Taxonomy (NCBI): domain Eukaryota; kingdom Metazoa; phylum Chordata; class Actinopteri; order Uranoscopiformes; family Ammodytidae; genus Ammodytes; species Ammodytes dubius. The sequence goes on from CM047517.1 coordinate 29,516,283, forward strand.
TGTTGGGTCAGATTGAGGAAATATAGATTTCCAAATAAAATATTTCTTACTGTATTTCTCCTCTCCTACTATTTTCCGGGCCAAGAACAAACCTTCAGGCTAAGCAGAATATACATTGCTTGGCCGCGCCTGTCCCATATGCCTGTAGGCCTATGTAGGCCTAAATAAGGGAATAATAAAGAATTCAGCGCAAAATTGCCCCCTTATGCAAATAAGCCTGGTTGCAAATAACATATCATTCTCCAAGACCTGCACTAATTGCCACTGGTGCAATTTACCACCGCTGAGAGACTTGAACAAAAATTACTATTTTTCTCTCTCTCTCTCTCCTATGTCTCTGCCCCTCTCTCTCTATCTCTCTCGCTCTTCAAAGCTTGTCAGCTTTACATTTTATTGAATTGATACAAGTTAGCCTGTAATAGAAATATACAGGCAGGAGCGAAGTCGGTTGTACACACGTGTGTATGATTTATTTTATAACTCAAAAGGTGCCGGAATATGCTCCTTAAACCTGTGTTAAAACCTTGCTCTCTTTCCATTGGCTCACAGGTCTCCAGACCTGGGTCTTCAGGAGTAAGGTGGTCTACAGTTGGACCAAAGTTGTAAATAATTTTTTTCTTATACTGGCTCATGATGAATATTCACACTCTGTTGCTGTTGGTGGATTTATGGAACAGATCATACACAATCAGATCTCCAGAACTGAATCTTGAGACAGCATTTCAACCTGTTCTGAGACGTTTCTTTGATCACACGAGGTTTGAAGTGCAGAGCCTGTCTGTACACCAGCTAACAGGATCTGTGACTGGGCTGAGGTGAGCTAGTGCCAAATGTGTGTGTAAGGCTTCCATGACTGTTTCATCAACGCAGATTTCATCAGACTTTTCTACTTGATTTTGAAGTAGATTCAAAAATTCTGATTGTGTTTTCATATCTAAGTACTACACTTTTTAAATTGTTTCCACTTTAACACAAGGTGAAATGCTTAATTACAAAATCACTTCAAAACAGCAGCGCTATAAAAACAAGCATAGGAAAAAGCAACTCACACCATTCATTATTATGCTTTTATTTGTGGCAAATAATCAGATATATCCTTGGAGCCCCCGTGAGTCAAATATGCTTCAATGCACTATTCTGCTGGCATGTGTTCAGCTTTCACACACCGAGCAGCAAGTAGTGCCAGCTAATATGACACTACTCAGGACGTCCTGCCTTCCTGTTGAGGCCGAGGTGTTACCTTCACCTTTAAAAATAAAGGACAGCAGCCAGTGAGGGTTATTTTAGACACACACACAAAGCTCTATAATATATCTGTACCTCATGTTTTAACTTTTCATTCCATGGTCACTCTAACAGCTTTCACAGTCCAGCTCTGAAACTCCTGAAGTGGAGTCAAATTCATTTTAAACAGTGCTGTCTTTTCCTATGTTCGAAAGGAAACACCTTTTTATCTCTTCTTGACCCCAGGTGTTAAGGTATAGTAAAGGAGGCTTAAAGGATAGGAGATGTGACTATTGGTAGAGGCCCCGGCTTTATAAGAACACCTCCAGATGAAGCCAGGTGAAGGGCAGTCTGCTGCCCTCTGGTGGTTTTACTGCCACACATCTGTGTTTAAATACAGGCTGTGTTCCAAACGGCCTACTAACGTCCTCCCTCCTACATACGCAACATGTATACTACATACTGTCTACTCGTCGGACCGCTTACACTGAAGTATACAGAAGCAATGAAGATTTTTTTTTAAAACTGTTGGGGCGGTTGAGTAGGAAAAGTAACCTGTCGATCCATACGCAAAATCTTCACGGAAGTAAGTACTCAGCCAGGCATTTCTCGCCTACACAAACTCGCATACACAACCACAACGTATTCAAATTGATGTCAGAATTAGTATGAGTAGGACGTTCGTGGGGCTTTTCGAACACAGTCACAGCCTAAAAAAATAAAAATAAATAATAGTCTCTCAGGAAAGGTAAGCTGTCAAAGTGAATGCTATGCTTAGATATAAAGATTACAATGTATACCGTATATTGTGTGTTTTACTATATTGGTGTCAAAGTCATCCTTCTGAACGCTGTTTGTGGACAGTTTAGAGCAATTACTTATGTGAAAACCATATGTGACAATGATGTTACCACATTTTTAATAGTGCTTGCTTAGTGCAGTGCAGTAGGCCTACCTACAGCCATTCAACCCCAGGCCTGTGCTGACACTGTGTGCCCTACAACCATTTAGATGTGCCGAGGAGGAAGAAAATATTCAACATGTCAACAATATTTCCATTGAACACATTTCAAATGCTGCTATTCACATGCGATCTAGACCAAAACTACACCGATAATATTAATTGTGACATTACAATCACAAAAAGTTATGTGCAATAAAGTGACAGGGAACACAGGGAAAAACACTGTAAGAAAAAGCACTAAAACTATTTAGTTCTGCTACCTGTGCTAATTGTCTGTGTCTCTCCATTTACAGAGCCTAGGCTGTGTATTAACAACAGATTTTTCCCAGCACACACACACACACACACACACACACACACACACACACACACACACACACACACACACACACACACACACACACACACACACACACACACACACACACACACACACACACACACACACACACACACACACACACACACACACCACACACACAGAGGCTGTGTCTTGATTCAGGGGTTGCGGTCTTGGAACCGGCCTCGTAGGCTGCATTTGAAGACCGATTGCGTCATAGCGGCGCGCAAAGGCTGTCCCATTTGCAAGGCTCCTCGCAAGACTCCTCATATGCGGTCGTGAAATGCAGCCTTCGTTTCACGGTTTTGAAGCAGTTTTGAAGGCTGCATCAGATGTATCCTTCGCAGCCTAACATATCCCATGATTCATTGCGTTTTTTTCAGAGATGGCACACAATACAATAAAAAATAACAAAACAGCAACGTGTTGCTCCATCTTCTTAACTTTTATCTTCCTTTCTTTTTTTCTTGTACTTTTTTTTCTTTTCGTCTGGTAGGCAACTTCTTTTTCTTTTTTCCTCCGTTGACAGGGCTGTCTCCGTTGGCAGCAATCAGGGTTGCTAGGCAGCACAGGAGCGGGAGTCGTCACGCAAGGTAACGGCTTGTTACGTGAACCGGAAATGCTCGTAAACCGAGACCTGCGGAGACCGTCTCGTTTAACAAGGCTCGTTGGCCTTAAAACTGGCCTTAAAATCGGCCTTCATAGGCTATAGCCTCCATAGACCGCGAGACCGCGTCCTACCAAGTGCGTGGTCTCTGTATTGAGACACAGCTACAGTAGCCCTACGGACAGGTAGCATAGACCGTGAAGAGATATTCACTCATTTTAACAAATAGTAATTTTGTCAAGTTGTCCAGCATTGCTGACTCCACCTTTAAGTCTATATTTTAAACATAGATAGGCCTATATATTTTAAATATTTCTCCGTCCTTGGGAGCCTGCTTCTCTGACCGGAGTCAAGTTAATCTCTGCCACTACAACCAGCTAGGCTACATTAACTGCGAGTCCCCATTGTCTTGAACGCACCACTGTGAATGGAACAATGGAACGGGAATGCGTTATAAAAAGATTAATGTTGGCAACTTTGTTAGTGAGAAGTCTAATGTGGGTTTCCTGTTCCGGCAACAAGTCCTACCGCGTCAGTAGGCCTATGGAATTTTGTCAAATTCACCCGTCGATAGCGGACGCAACGACGAGGTGGCCGAGTGGTTAAGGCGATGGACTGCTAATCCATTGTGCTCTGCACGCGTGGGTTCGAATCCCATCCTCGTCGATTGAAATGTGTTTTCATAACACGACCTTCCACAACCAACATGGAACAACCGCTTACACATTCATTTACTGTAGGCTATTTAGCAATTTTCGCCGGTGTAACCTAGGTTATAAATAACATTTTAAATCGTTCGTTAGGCCAACATTTATTGTCTTCCCAAACAATGAATACAGAGGTTAATGTAGGCCTACATCTCAACATACACGAATATTATGATCAGCATTGATACTGTGAGATGTTGTATTTATGAAACAATAATTAAATGATAAATAGATCCTAACGGCGTTATTATTTTGAATTATACTGAAAGTCATTTGTTGTGTAGTTCCTAGATGTGACCACTGGACGGCAGTGTTCACCAACGATAATACACAATTCACCGGAGTAAAACCATGGACCAGTAAAACACATCACCATTGTTAAGCAACTTCGACTTCCGGTATCTACCTTCAAAGTAAAACTGTCAAAGGATAGGACTCATGCACAGACAGTATAATAGACTCATGACGACTGTGTGCAGCCATGGTTCAACATTGTAAACAGGAAGTGTGGCTGCGCTGCGGTCACTTGACATGTAAACTGCAATGAACACATTGCTGTGGTGTGTTTCACTGAGGAGTCCCCCTGCTAAAAACGTTCAACAGTTATCGCCAGCATGAGTTTGGAAGCTTGGTACATGGACAGCTCCGATGAGGACCAGAGGCAGCCGCACAGACTGAGCCCCAATCAGCCCGTTTCTCTGGACGAGTTACAAAAGCTCGGGGTGTTCCACTGGAAGGTAACGTCCCAACAAAGCCATAGCCTATGTTAGCTGCTTTCCACCAGCTGGCACACAACACCACAACACTACAAAGTGATCTGTACTCCCAGCTAAAGTCAAAGTTGGTGTTTTACGTACTCATATGAACTTTATCAATTGCCAAAAGCTACATGTGAACAATGTTTCGGCTTAGTAGGCCACAGCTGTGACCCTGTAACAGTTCAACAAATATGTCGACATTAAGCCTAGTTGTAGTTCCTAGCATACAGTGTTGGGTAAATAAGTAACTGATGATAAGCAGCTTTTCATGCATTTGGGGTTGTGGAAATAACCTAAAAATAAAAGTTTTGGAAGTGAATATAATGCTGTTGGTTAGCCCCAGTTCTTCTGCGGAAGGCTATTGTATTATATTGTGGAACTAATGATAATGTTTGGTTTCAGTAACAGTTGCATTCCACAGATGGATTTTTTTTGGTTCTTATCTGAGCCATTGTCCTGTTGTTGCAGCTGAACGCTGATATCTATGAAACAGACCCGGAGCTGGAAAAGATCCGTAAAGACCAAGGCTACTCCTACACGGACATCATCACTATCCACAAGGACACACTACCTAACTATGAGGAAAAGGTAACCTGTAAGCACTCCACACTGTTGTAACTTTAGCCTACAGTTAGGACTGCATGTTGTACGGACTGTGGCTCAGGTAAAACAACAAAGATGGCTTAAATTGAAATTAATGTTGATACGGAAAAAGGAACAAACGGTGTTGTGGGGTTCATATATGCATGTTGGTGATTGAGTCCCAGATGTATTTGTGAGGAGACAGCCACCGCTTGCTGTAAAGTTTCATAATTCAATGGAGAAACCCTTTTGTGTCTGGTTGTCAGCTGAAGATGTTCTTCGAGGAGCACCTGCACCTGGACGATGAGATCCGCTACATCCTGGACGGCCGGGCTTACTTTGACGTCCGGGACAAGGAGAACCGATGGATCCGCGTCAGCATGAGCAAGGGGGACCTGATCACCCTCCCCGCTGGCATCTACCACCGCTTCACCCTGGACCAGACCGTACGTAGAAGACTAATGATTGTGATAGTCTTTGACAAAAAAAAAAGCCACATTCGTGTAAAGCAGGGGTGTCCAAACCTTTTTCACTAAGGGCCACATACAGAAAAATCTACGAAGGGCCGGGCCACTTGGCAAAAATAACACATTTATCAGGACATGTAGCTGCTCTGATGTTTAGTTTCACAGTGTCTTCGTAAATTGTAATCCTTCTTCACGGCAACACTTTCCTTGCAAATTAAACAGACACACTTCCCCTCAGAGCCGGCCGAAGCCTCCAAGGGGCCCTAAGCAGAATTTGATTAGGGGGCCCCTCTCTAATGTTAGCGCTGCCCAAATCATTGACTATTGTTAAATGCCTTCAGACACCCAGTGCTTTCTGCTATTGCCTCCAATGTCCATCTGGGTGAAAATAGTGGCCAGCCGAGTTCCCGACCCTCATGGTGGTGTGTCCGGGAGATTTTTTTAACTTTTTAAAGTGAAATGCATGAATCTGGTGCACTTTGAGAGGACAATTAAGAGGCTTAATCTGAAGAATTTTGTGTGAAAACATTATTTGGAGACACTGTCAGATGAATTAGAAGCTATTGAAGAAGGACACATGGATTTTCCATAATAATATTAATTTAAAATAAAATATTATGCAGGGTCCTCTGGGATGGGCTTGGTGCTCTTTTGCTTTTATGGGACATATTTATTTGTAATATAATGAATGCATTTAAATTATATAAAAACTACATTGACGGGCCAATCAATCAGTTTTGACACCCCTGCACTAGTGGGTTAACTAAGAAAAAAGAAATTAAAAGGGCCATATTACATTATATTTTTTAAAATTGGCCGCAGGCCAATAAAAAGCATGCCAGGCCGTAGTTTGGACACCTCTGGTGTAAAGGTAAGCTATACTGCAAAATACACTTTTTTTTTTATGGTTTTTCAACATTAATATGAGTCCAACTCCAACAACCCCTCTCTCCTTTTCTCACCCTCCACCTTTCTGAAAACATGTCAAGAGTCAGATATCTCTTCCCTTAAGCCGGGAACACACCGCATTGGCCGCCTGCGGCGGTTGGCCGCGTGAACGCAGGAGGCTTGCCGCTTGTCATATTGGGCCATATTAACCGCAGCCGCCGCCGCGGCCGCCGGCCGCCACGTCGAAGGCGGCGGTTGGCCGCGTGACCGCAGGGGCGTCGCCGCTTGATCATATTGGGCCATATATTCCTGACGCCGACGCCGAGATCAGACCCGTCACACTTACGGTGCAACAACAACAACAACATGGTCCAGCTGTGCCAAAAAATACGTAGGTTCACTGTGTAACCAGCGGCAGAGTTGTCACAAATATCATTAAAACAGCATGATCGAAAATACACACATAGCCTATTAATAGTAATTCAGCAACATACTAAACACAATAACAACAGCAGTGTGTGCTCAGCTGCAAAAATAAAGGCAGACATCAGCCTACTGACGGAGGACAACACCGGTGCTTCGCTGTACTATATTGGAATTCCACAACTTTGGGTTCATATTATCCTCAGGAAAAGCACACAGCTGGGTGAGTTTCACTATGCTAACCGGCGCTGCCTTGGCTAAAGTACAACCAACAGCTAAACAGATGCAAAATACACATATTTGCAGAATGTATTGGAAGCACAATGTCCTCACTCCACACGCCCACCTCGTCTTGCAGACCACCGGGCAATCTCAACGCCGCTGATTGGCTGTGGAGGCGCGGTGCCCGGCAGCGCCGCAGAAAAAGATGAAATTTTTCATCTTTTTCTGCAGCGCCGTGTTCGCCGCACAAGCCTTCGATTCACGCTCCTTCGATGACACGCCGCAAATGGCCGCGCTCTCGATTCACGCACCTCTCTGGAGGCGCGGCCACGCGCCGCGCAAGTGCCCGCCGCCGGCCGCTGGACGCCGATTATTGGGTGGACGCGCTGCCACGCGCTAGTCCATTGACTTTGTATGTAATCTCGCCGCGCGGCCAGTGCGGTGTGTTCGCAGCTTTATGATGTCAAAAAGCGAGAAGCCACACCCTCTCATACCAACCTAACTTAGCACTACCTCTGCCTGTGATAAGCCACACCCCCAGATACACCTGAAACTCACTGGCGGGGCTTAAAGACAAAGACTGTTAAATGGAGCGTTTCAGAAAGAGGCTGAAAAGAGGATATTGCATAATGGCACTTTGATAAAGGCTTTTTTGGACACAACACCATGAGTCAGTTTTCGAATAGAAACCCAAATTACACGTTTGAGCCTGAAAATGAGCTAGAATATGTGACCTTTCAAATAAAAAAATAAGTTATTTTTGATTCATTGGGCCACGTATAAAATGATCTGAACACTGTTTTGTTTCTATAGAACTACACTAAAGCCATGAGGCTGTTTGTGGGGGAGCCCGTGTGGAAAGCTCACAACCGGCCCGCAGATGACTTTGACATCCGTCAGAAGTACGTGGCTTCTCTGCAGGGATCCTGAGACAGAGCTGCAGCACACTACAACATGGGTCCCATCATGTGACCCCCCCCCCCCCCTCCTCCTCACTCTAGAATACGCTCATGTGATGGGGATTGTGCTGGGGCGATAACAGTAGGTTACGGTACACTAAGATTAAAGATCTCAGCAGTTATATAATGCACTACGATGCTTTTTAGTTGTGAATAAAATGCTGACAATCTTGGAGGAATTTCAGAAGGTGCTTTTACTTATATGCAAAATTCTTTCCAACTGATCTCGTTTTACACATATGCTCTGCTATATTTCAGTGGGAAATACTCTTATTTTACCACACTTGACGTGTTATCAGAAAGATTTAATTCAACATACAAACCATTTACACAGAAAATCAATGATTAAGTCCTGAAAAGTAGTTTTACACTTTTTTTTTTCTTCTAATTTCATATTCAAGTGTCTGTGATCAGAAGTGAGATATTTGATTTGATGGGTGTGTGTTACATGGGGTTGAGTGTCTTGACCGATACTATACCCTTTTGTTCTGTGGAAAAATAAAGCTGCTACTATTTTGAATCTGTGCTCCTTTTTTTATATTCTTGTTTTCATTTAAACCACACAAGTTGATTTAAAAGCAGCGTTTTATTCAGGATAAAACAATAGAACTTTATTTTTTAATATACATAAATATGATCAACACAGTATGTAAACAGTGATAAATAAAGATCCACCAGGGCAAATCACTAAAACATTCAACAAGACAATTCATTCTTTGATATAATCATTTCAACAGAAAATGAAAAAAAAAAATCTGCTTCTTTGATATGTACAATTTGTGATTCTTCATACTTTACATGTTTGATTAGTGGACAGGATAAGACACAGTCTGGAGAGCTTCTTTATCAAAGCTAAACATGGAGTGGTTTGTAGACTGTAGCAGTATTACAGGTATGGGTGTTAGGAAGAAAGGTTTGAACTGTGTTAGTCTATTAGTCCTTAAAGCGCACTGAAGATTAGGATAATGCCCAAAGTCAAGTCTCACATGATGAACCCTGCTACTCCCTCACATCCTCTGCCAGTATATAATGATCATTCTTTTGTAGTGGTGTGGCCAGGAATTTTCTTTGATCAACATAACACAATTTAAAGGAATAGGTCAACGTTTATGGAAATACCTTTATTCGCTTCCTTACAGAGAATCAAATGAAAAAACTAAAACGATATCACTCATGTCTGCGTGCTAAATGTGCTAGCAGCTGTTTAACTTCGCACAAAGGCTGGACAAAGCTAGCCTGTGAATATGATGTTTCGTTGTTTAACAGGGAGTTCAATGGCTCAACGTTGTACAGACAATCTTTTTTTTTATTTTATTTTTTTTAGATAGATAATTTTTTGGGCATTTTTGCTTTATTAGACATATTGTGGAGACAGTGTTGAAATGGAGCAAAGAGGAGAGGACATGCAGAGAACTGACCCGGGCAGGATTCGAACCCGGGTCCGCTACGGGGCCTTGGCCCGGGGGGGGGGGGGGGCGCCCTATCAATTGAGCTATGGGCGCCCCCAAAATCTTTTTTTACTGAAATGTGTCCATGGTTACATTAAAATAAATAAAACGATACCATACATCCAACGCCAGTGTGGTCTATCTTATTACATAGTAATATCAGCTCTCACAGCTCAGGATAAACATGCTATTAGCAGATTAGCTCGCTATTGCTATTGGTCATTTTACTCGCCATAGATTTTTTAATACATTTTTTGTCTGTATTTTAAGCTAATCTAACAGCCTGCTAGCTGTATCTCGGTATTCACAGCAAAGACATGAGTAGTATCAATTTTCTCACCTAACTCTCCGCACAAAAGCAAATAATTACATTTCGCCAAAATGTCAAACTATTCCTTTCATCTGTACAATAAAATTTAATCAACTAACTGCATACTCCATTTCCTTTCTTATCAGACAGCGCGTGTGTGTGTGTGTGAGCCACTTGAGTTCTCTCAGGTAACTGAATCATTATGGCGTCATCCTTCAGAAGCATAGCAGTGACTTGAGAGCAGAAAACACAGTATGTGCCTGTGCTTGGTTTTCCCCCACACATCCATATCCTAAGAATAAAAACTAATTTCACCTGCTTTCTGGGGACACTAAACCAAGCACTCAACTTTTCCACTTATTTCCGTCACCACAGTAGCTAGTAGCTTTGTGCCCTGCAAGCTGTGTGTGTGGCTGGTTCCAGTTGGTCCACCCTTCCTCTTTAGTTTAGACCAGTTTGAGGCACTGTGTGTTGAAGCTGTCTCCCTCCCTGCAGGCCACAGCCTCCAGCAGAGCCTGTTTCTTCTGGGTGCTGCGGGAGGACTCCAGCTCATACATGGTGGTCAGGTTGAAGAGGACGCTCTCGTGGAGGTAGAGCGCCGGGGCCCCCTGCACCAAGCCCTCCAGCTGGCCCAGGGACTCTTTCAGACGGCCCAGATACAGAAGGCACACGGCCGCATTGTTGTTGGCCTGGGGACAGACATACAGCACAGTGAGGGGAATGGGTGACGATTAGGGGTGTAACAAATACATGCATTCCTATTTTTTCATTTTTTTTTGGCATTTTCAAGCTTTATTAAATAGTGCAGAGTTGAAATGGGGAGACAGAGAGAGAGGGGGATGACATGCAGTAAAGGTGAACGGGTCAGATTTGAACCCGCGACCACTGCAACCAGGCCAGAGCCGATATGGTACGCGCTCCATCCACTATATGCCACCGGAGCGCTCCATGTATTCGTATTTTTACCGAACCGCACAGGCCGTACCGTAGCGAGCTGCACCGTAGGCACTACGTAATTATGGCGTAAATATGACAAAATGTACAGACTTGTTCTGATTGCGGAGTGGAACTTGCACTTTTATTTGAGAATTATTTTACTTATTGGAGACCTTCGTTGTTTGCAGTAGTATTTTCTTTTTCTATACTGAAAAATACCTAAAGGCTGCAATTGTATAGTTAATGCTGCACAGAGTTTTTTTTTGAACATTTTTCCTCTTAACTGAGAACCGTATTGACAGAATTGAACCGTGACTTCAAAACCAAGGTACCTAACTTTTATGTGACTTTTGTGTACCGTTCTCTTGTGAGTATCTCCTCCTGATTCCGCTACCTGTCCCTTCTGTGTGCGCGCGCTGAAAAGCAATCTAGTGTTCAACACAGCCTAGGCTCTGTAAAGGTTTGGTATGGTAAACAAAGGGGGCCCACCATAACTAGCAACGCCTAGGCTGGATATTTACAGTGGATTTTTTTGATTCAGCGCACACACAGTACAGATAACAAAAGGTCATTGTGTTTCTATATAGGTGTGCTTATTCTTAGAGTGACAGATGGAGCAAACTGCTTCACAGGAGGGAGGACAGAGGTGGGTAGCAGTGGAGTGTCAGGTGTGACAATTGGCTAATGGTTTCCATGGCTCACACGGGGGTCAGGACCGGCACTGATCAGCCCACACACATCTCATGTCTAAACTCATGACTCATATCAATTAACACGTGTAAACCACAGTTGGCTGTGTGAGCACTTACAACAGGGTTTGTGGGATCCGTTTCCAAGACTTCTATGAAGGATGCGTGTGCTTCGGCATAGTTGTTCTGACTGAGGGAGACGAATGCCCTGGAAGACAAAACACACAGTCATTACAGCTTTGCCTCGATAACCAACTGCAATTGAATTAGTTATTCACAGCTATGATTATTCATTGTTCATGTTGTGTGCTGGATTCGGTTTCTAAATCAGTCGCTTTCAAATTATACGCTGATGAAAATGACAATACAATACAATGCTATAACAAACAATATCAATCTGCCTTTGTGAAGGTAGTATTAGTACACCCAGTGTGAGTGAAATACGTCGACGTTGGAATCTTTTTATTCAACCTCTCTTCAAACCAGCTGCCACAGGTGTGACCTCCTGTGCTATAATCATGCACACACACACACACACGCACGCACACACACACACACACACACGCACACACACACACACACACACAACGTTGGGGAAAAAGCCCTGAAGGAAACACTGCTACCATTGAGTGAGAAGGATCCTTAACAACACTAAGACACACACACACACACACACACACATACAAACACACCCGAGCTGTACAGAGGTGTTAAATGCACCACACAAACACGCGCGAACACACCACACACACACACACACACCACACACACACACACACACACACACACACACACACACACACAACACACACACACACACACACACACACACACACACACACACACACACACACACACACACACACACACACACACACACACACACACCACACACACACACACACACACACACACACACACACACACCACACACACACACACACACACACACACACACACACACCACACACGTACCTGTTCATCAGCATGCATGTGGTGTCATTGGGCTGGCTATCTTTCATCTGGCAGGCTTTCTCCACATCCACAAAGTACCTCTCTGCCGTCGTAACGTCTCCAATCTGGCCCCAGAACAGAAGAACCAGCAACATAATATTAACCACTCTGTGTGTGTGTGTGTGTGTGTGTGTGTGTGTGTGTGTGTGTGTGTGTGTGTGTGTGTGTGTGTGTGTGTGTGTGTGTGTGTGTTTGTGTGTGTGTGTGTGTGTGTGTGTTGTAAAATAGGACAAGCACACATACATTAGATTACATTTCATGATCCCCCAGGGTCAAACTGACTAATATCACATCAGCAAAGAAAACATCCAGGAGCATTACGAGAGAGAGTAAAGAGACATAACCAACCGTCTCTCTGTGACAGTTCAAACAATGGAGTTGCTGAGAGGAACCAGTTTCAGTCCTTTATTTTTTTTCTGCATCTATCTTTTTCTCTTCATTCTAATCAGGGTGCATTATACAAACATTTTGGGAAGTTGATCAATTGTTTAAATAAAAGAAAATAAAGAAAATAAACTAAATCAATATAAATATAAAGTCTGTGTATTAAGTGCAGAGCTGAGGTCAGTGTGTGCTTTGCCTAGCTTAGCTTAGCATAAGGACTGAAAATAGGTTGAAATAACTGGCCTTCAGTCTTTTATTGTCAGTTCTGATATATGCAAGACATACAGAATCAGAATCAAAATGGCGTTTATCTCTGGCCCTCAGTGCAGTTGGAACGATAAAATAAAAAATATAGAGATAAACAAGATAAACATAAACAATATTTACATAAGATACATTCTAAATATTAAGTAGTGCAAAGGAATTGTCTGTGCAATATAAAACGGTATAGGAAATAACCATGGACCATACAAGTACATGAGCGCAGACGCTTCAAGCCTTAAGGTTAGGGTTTAGAATGGGATGTAGATGTTTCATAAATATGATCCAGCAGCCCTATATGCAATGCTCAAGAGTGCGCTCAGAACGCAACACAATGTGTTTAACTGATCTTGCACAGCTTGACGCGCCTGTCTGTGCCCTAAAGGACAACTGTTAGGCCTTAGAATGCGATTGAAAACATACAGTATATACATGAGAAATGTCAGATACAACATGTTTAGATAAAACAGTACGGCAAAAATTCTATTCCTTTAAAAATCTGTGATACTATCGGACCATTTTAGGCAGCGCTGCAAAAACCAGTGATCGGACATTTTATGGCAATATTGGCACTTGAATTGATTTTTGCATCAATTTGATGAAGGACCTTGACATGTCAGGTATTTGATTTGCTGGATTAGCCAAAGGGTCTACTAAGAGGTAAGGGGAGGCTGTGTTTGTGCCCAGGGAATCGATGTCTCATAATAAATCCAGTTGTGTGTGTGTGTGTGTGTGTGTGTGTGGTGTGTGTGTGTGTGTGTGTGTGTGTGTGTGTGTGTGTGTACCTGTAAGAAGATGCGTCCTATGCCACTGAGCAGCTGCACTCTCTGCTGGGTTCATACTGGATGATGGAGTGATAGGTCTCCACAGCCAGAACATAATCCTGGCAGAGAGAGAAGAGAGAGAGAGTGAGAGATGGACAGATTCATGAGAGAAATAGGTAAAGAAATAATATGAAAGTGAGAACGCAGAGCAATAGAAGTAAAGCCAGGAGTAAGCAGCAGCGAGTAAGGTGAAGTGAAGTAAAACAGCGGGAGTCGGAAGACGGGTGGAGGTCGAGCGAGGTAAAGAAGAGCAGAGTTGAGAGAGAGAGAGAGAGAGAAGGCATTAATCAAACATATGGTGTATTAGCGGGGCGAGGTGACCCTCCTCCCACTTCCACACTGCACTGCTACACACACATCGCTCACATGGTGACTGCACTGCTGAGCTGAGCAACAGAGAGAGGTCAGCGAGATGTGTGTGTGTGGTGTGTGTGTGTGTGTGTGTGTGTGTGTGTAGAGAGAGTGTGTACTGTATGCGTGCATGTGTATAGCGTTAGTTTCACAAGTTTTCCAAAGCGTCCTTAAACAAACCAGACAAGGCAAACAGAATGCAAAAACAAAAACTACAAACCAAGCTAGAGCTGCAACGATTAATCGACGAATCAATTATTAATCGATTATTAAAATAATCGCCAACTATTATGATAATCGATTAATCGTTTCGAGTAATTTTTAATAAAAAATTTCCAATTTCTCTGATTTCAGCTTCTCAAATGTGAATATTTTCTGGTTTCGTTAATCCTATTATGACAGTAAACTGAAATATCTGTGTGTTTCGGACATAACAATACATTTGAGGACGTGTACATGGGCTTTGGAAGATTGATCAAAATGTTTCACCATTTTCTGACATTTTACGGACCAAAACACTAATCGATTAATAGTCGATTAATCGAAAAAGTATTTGACAGATTAATCGTTAGTTGCAGCCCTAAACCAAACACAAATGTATCATATTACTTTGTGCAAGAGAGCCCCGTTGTTTAGCTTTTGCACCTCCAACACTACCACAGCACACCTGCCCCACACATCAACACAATGCTCTCATGACTGAATCAACTGGTTTATCCACTCCATGTTTTGCTTTGTGTTTACTTTAGTTTGACTAAATATCTCTTGTTTTGAGCTAATCTCTAGTGGACTGGCTCATTTTCGTGGTCCCTGAGTCGGTTTGTGACTAATGGGCGGCTCGTCCGGGACCCAAACCTGTTTTTTTGGTGATGGTTAAATCTAGCCTCTGTGTAACACATTGAAAGTGGTTGATTGGTGTGTGGGTAACCCTTGTGTTTTGTTAAGGCTTTCTAAATGACATGTGTTCTGTTCTTTGGTCCATTTATTGAGTTAGTTGTTGGTGGTCGACATTTGAATGTAGCAGCATTTCTCTCCAATGTTTACACACACACACACACAACACTGTGGTTTATTATGACTCAATTCCCGCTGCCCCAAATACTCAGTGGAGTACCGATGTGTGGATTAGTGTGCTGCTGGAAATAGACCCCCACCATTACAATAAGGATTTCCTCCTGATTGAGTAAAACCTTCTAAAGACTATATTAGTGCCTAGCCGATTTTTTGGGAAACTGGTTTCTTTAGAGATTAGCCTTCTTTGGGCAACACTAAAAATGCTTAAGCTCTTTTTATAGATAAGACAGAGTTGACTGAACACGGATCATCGTGTCTACCCTATTGTTATTGGTTATAGGTTACATATTGATATGAAAAGTATGCACAGCATTTCCAACACACAGATAATAAAACTGTGGACTTAAAATGAAGTATTAATGATCTGTAGTTAATGTGTTGCAGCATACAGAACCACTAGTATGCCTCTTTTAAAAAGGTGAGGGCTTGGCGTGTTGAAACTACGATGGAGACAAAGCCATTGGAAAAGTTCTGTAACTTCATTTCTCACCAGTAGATGGCACTGTAGTTCTGCGTAGAGTCTGATCCAAATCTACACTCCTTTCTCTCTCTCTCTCAATCGCTCTCTCTCTCTCTTTCTCACGGTCTCTCCCTCACTGACCAAGAATCCAATTAGTGGTCAGTCTGTGGGATTTCACTGTGAATCCTCCACCAGCCTGGCATCAGAGTCTCACACACACACATGCGCGCGCACACGCAGACACACAACCTGGCTCACTCAGACACGCATACAGGGACACATTCACTCCAAAACACCGCCCATGAAACACACACTTGAGCTAACACACACATGCATACACACACACACACTCACGCAAAGACACGTTCACACACACACACACACAAAACACACACACCACACAAAGCAAAGAACACGTTCACACACACACACACACACACCAAGCAAAGACACGTTCTCACACACACACACAACACACACACACACACACACACACACACAACACACACACCACACACACACACCACACACACACACACCTTCATCAGCAGCAGACAGTTGGCCATGGAGTACATGACCCGGCTGAGGCGAGACCTCCACAGCTTCAGAGAGCCTAAGAACAGGGAGAGAAGAAGACACATAGAAGGCTTATCTCTTAAAGGTACAGTGTGTTATAATATCGCAATATTTAGTGGCATCTAGTGGTGCGATACCAGATGGGAACGCTCCCTTGCTTTAAGAGAATTTACCAACACTACGGTGGCCTTCAAGGAAAAGAAGCAAGTTACTAAAGATTGCGCCATGATCTACAATTGCCTCAGGTCTTTCCACAATATCAATATCAAGTGATGAGGTGAAGATGTATTTAGTTATGTATTCTATCGTTCTTCTTCATCCAACAGGTGCATTTCCCAGGACGCCCATTGTTACAAAAACGTGTAAGGCCGTCGAGTTTCTCCGTTCTGTGCTACTGTAGAAACATGGCGGTGCAACATGGCAGCACGTCCCGCTCATATGAAGCTATAAAAGGCTCATTCTAACGTAATTAAAAAATAATAATTATTATTTTCAAGCTATTATTAAAACATACTTATCAATATTATATTCCATGTCTGTTATAAAAAAGAAAAGTCAATACATTCTGCACACTGCACCTTTAAAAAGGACTATTTCCTCTTTAATTGCACGGTCTGCTTTTTTCAGCATCCTTGTAACGTCACGCTTTTCCCCCTTCTCTTCCATCCATGGTTCTTATCCCTTAATCCCTCTCATTACACTACAGCCCCCCAGTCCCCCAGCCCTGGCTCCACACCGGGCTTTATTTAAAGGAGAGGTGGGGAAGACACTGCGGCACACTCCGCTTCCCTCTCTTCCTTCAGACAGAGTGCAGGCCTATTAGTATTCACCGCTGCATGTGTGTGTGTGTGTGTGTGTGTGTGTGTGTGTGTGTGTGTGTGTGTTGGGGAGAAGAGCTAATCACTCAGTAGGGGTCTGATGTGTGAAGGCAAGGCCCCACGTTATTGACTTGACTGTCGAGCGTCTGCGTGGGCAGAGAGAGGAGAGACAGAGGGCAAGGCTATTACTGCTTTTAGAAGTGTGTGTGTGTGTGTGTGTGTGGGGGGGGGGCTTGCAGAATCAGTGCACCCTCACACCACACATGTGGGTGCGCGACTCAAGCTACCAATTTTGCCCAATTATAACCAACTGTCTTGGTACATTTAGTTCAACTTCACCAAGTTGCCTGTTGCTGTTCATCGCACGGAATTAGCTGATTAAATGGCTGCTAGTAGCTTTAAAAAAAGCCTGACACGCAGCCTGAGGAAGAAGTTGCTAAATTGGCGTTCACAGGAGCTCGGAACCAAAGGACTCTAAGAGCGCTGCATTGATTGAAGATGAAGTTTGTTTATTAAGAAAAGAGAAGATAAGAGAACAATAGATTATGTGGACTAACATCAGGTTGTGTGGAGGTGTGTGTTGTATCTGAGATGCGGGCGCCTGCCTTATTTCCCCAGCACACTTGTGCAGATGTGAGTGGATTGAATGGGATTGATCTGTATTGATCTGCTTGGTGTGAAGGGGCTGGAGAGAGAGCGTTTGATATTCAGCGCCAGTGCCGAAAGCAGTGAGGTGCTAAACACTTTTTTAGAGCACCGCATTGGTGGGTTTGTATGGTTTAAAGTGTGTGTGTGTGTGTGTATGTGGGGCTGAGGTATGCTGCAGTCTTGCACCAGGTGTTCCTCTGCCTCATTGCTTGTGTGTGTGTGTGTGTGTTGTGTGTGTGTTGCGCATGTATGTGCGTGTGCATATTACCACTGGGGACCATGACCTCACTCTCCTCCCAGTGTGTGCAGTCTGGGACTGGGGACCAGGTCTGTAGCCAAGTGTGTGTGTGTGTGTGTGTGTGTGTGTGGTGGTGTGTGGTGTGTGTGTGTGTGTGTGTGTGTGTGTGTGTTGTGTGTGTGTGTGTGTGTGTGTGTGGTGCTTACCTTGCCTGTTCTCCTGTGTTAGGGTGATCATGCTGCCATCCTCGGCTAAGCCTTTCTCGAGGTTCTCCAGAATCTGTGAACATGGTGTGATGATGTGGGGGGGGGAATCAAACTTTAGAGGGAGAAGTTGCTTCAGAACCAGCACTGAAGGCTTTCTATGTGTGTGCATTACAATCTGCATAACATTCATGTTCCATCTGTTTGCACAGGTGGGCCTTAAGATTTGTATTGTTAATGCTAATGTGCTTTTTTCCTGGGTGTGTAGGCTTATTGTGTGACCTTGAGATGCAAATGCATATATATATCTATGTTCATCCAGAGGCTGTATTAGACTGTGTGTGTGTGTGGTAGGGCCCGACCGATATGGATTTTTTAGAATACTTTTCCTGTCAAAAGTTGGTGCAGGAACCTTTAATATGCATTAGGGTAAAAGTTTGTCTAACGTTATGTAGGGCATTTTGAAACTCAGACATGAAGCATTTTATCTTACTGTTGGGCATGTCTACATGAATATAAATCATATTTACAAATGGTACATGTCTTATTTTCTTCATATTTAGGTCATATTATATAGACTTTATTATTAAGTAAAGTCACAATACACTCATCATTTTTATAAACAATAACTTTGATCATTTCTCTGTTAAAGGGTATGTAAACAAAGGGGGCCCACCACGGATAGCAAGATGCCCGTTTACAGAGCCTAGGCTGTGTATTAACACCAGATTATTATATTTTTTGAGCACAGACACAGTGCGTATTGTGAGTAGATATTCACCGATCGTTTCTTTATGTGTTCATACTAACCACGGCCATATTTAATACGCTCAGAGTGAGTGGCTGTTCCCCAAAACAACAGCTAAGTGTTAACACCACGGACAGGTAGCAGATGGTGAGTAGATAATAGCGGATTTTGATAAAAAAAAGTGTTCTGGAATACAATCACTTAGTATGCCTTTAATCGGTCGGGCTCTAGTGTGTGTGTGTGTGTGTGTGTTTGTACTGACAGCGAGGCAGACGCTCTTGAGACTGTAGAGGCGGTCCAGAGCCTCCTGGGGCTTGGCCAGGTACTGGGGAAGCTCAGCATGCAGCAGACGCATGGAGAACGGAACCATGGAGCCTGGAGAGAGGGAGAGAGAGAGAGAGAGAGAGAGAGAGAGAGAGAGAGAGAGAGAGAGAGAGAGAGAGAGAGAGAGAGAGAGAGAGAGAAAGGAGAGAGGGAAGAGAAGGGAGAGGAAGAGGAGAGAGAGAGAGAGAGAGAGAAGAGAGAGAGAGAGAGAAGGGGGAGAGAGAGAAGAGAACGAGAGGTGGAGAAGGAGAGAGAAGAAGAGAGAGAGAGAGAGAGAGAAGAGAAGAAATGACGAGAGTCGGGAACAGAAATAGAAAGACAGAGGAGAGGAAGAGAGAGATCAACACAATAGAAAGGGAAGGCGTATAGAGAGACAGAAAGACGAGAGTGCCAGATGAGAATATAAACCCTTCCACCCACACACACACACACACAGCCCTGAAGGCAGGAACCTACAGATGGCATTGAGCTACGTATGGCTGCTGCTTATTAAACCCTCTCATCTCTCTCTCTCTCTCCCCCCTCCTGTGTGCTGCATGGCTCCATCACTCATCCCTCTGTCTTTCCCTCTGCATCATTCACACACACACACACACACACACACACACACACACAACACACACCCCCCCCCCCCCCCCCCCCCCCCCAGAGGAAGAGCCTATATTCAGGTGAGTCCCCGGGCTTTGATCAGACTCTCTTTGATATTGTCGTCAGATCTGGAGCTCAGATCTAGCTGGTCCATCTTTGGTTTGCTTCTTCTAACATTCTACTATACATCTCAATTCAAAATCTCTTCCTGACTATCTGCTTGAACTTTTTTTCTACTGTATGTAATCCATCTACAGTAGGAGGATACAAAGCCATTTACTCCATATAGCCCAGTGTACTGTCTATGTTAACGTGGTTTATATCTTCATGCTGACTGGACAGCGCTGTGTAGGCTCATGATACTTTATCATGTCTCTGAGGTGACTATATGTTTAATGAGCTTCAAGTTAACACTTTTTCAATAGGTTTTATGTTAAAGGTTTGATATATGAAAGGGAAAACAACCCATGGACATTGTCAAGACCTCACCTACATTTAAAGGGCAGTTGTTGACCACTAGCTGCGCTATGTGGTATGCCCACTTCATTGTTATGTCATGTATTACTAGCACATGCTAGAGGGAGCACTCGTATGCACAGGAGCACATGGGAGTGGAGATACACATGTTCCTTCAGACCAGCCTTCAACATTGTGTAGCTATGTCAATTCATTTAGAATCTAAATTCAAACTTCACTCATGGAATGGGATTGACTGATGGATTTGCTTGCAGAAGTAAAGTTTAAGCCACATGGATATTCAACATATTTCAGGTTAACACTTATTGTGCCGCCATGACAGTTCTGACTCAAAATAAGAGTCATATTCTAAATGAAGCAATCTGTCCTATTAGCCGTGTCACACCATCCAGATTTATATAACCCTCCTCTGCCAGAGGAGCAATGACACAGGATTCTCCCAAAAGATAATAAGACGATGTACAATAGGCAATAAAGGCTTTTTCTATTGATTATTGAGAAGGGTATGCACTTTGGATGAATGAATTAATGATTTTATTTGACCATTTTGATATAAAAACATGAACAGCACTCTGTCACACATTAAAATACATAAAATAGCCAGGGATAGACACAAAAAAGCCCGAAGGCTTATTTCCATTGTGGTCCCTGTACACAAAACATACACAAAATATACACATACATAAAAATCACACACACAACAATGACCCCCACTAAGGCAAGCCTAATTATGCCTAAGCCATTTTTTAGGGCCTTTTTAAAATTGCCCAAACTCCCGACCACCTTGAGTGCTCCAGGTAACCTGTTCCACAGTGCAGCACTGTACACAGTGCAGCACCCGTATAAAAAATGCCACTGTTTGTTCAAATGTAAATGAAAGTTGAAAAATCCTTTTATTCCCACAATGATGCCTCTTGTACATCGTCTTATTATCTTTTGGGAGATTGCCTGTGTCATTTCCAATCAAAAAAAAAGCTTGCTGGTTTCATAAAAGTAACTTTAAGTCAACATTTGCCAGGGGTATGAATAATTTCGGTTTTGACTGTAGATGAAAGAAATCCACATTGAAAGTTTAGCAAGGAGAGACATTTAAAAGGTAGCAATAAAAGCTACTTGTCATGCAAGAGGGCATTCAGGTCTGAATATTTCTCAGTCTAAAACTTTTCATTTGGAAAACAAATTAATAACTTAAAAAAAAAAAAAAAAGCATCGATCCCCCTCTCGAGCGCTTTAGTCAATGCTAATCCTTTGCAGAGTGATACAAGGGCAGCCCTCTCTTAAGGCGCTCACTGAGTGCGAACGCAGGGTAATACATAGTCGATGCAAAGCGTTGGGCCGAAAAAAAATGTTTGACTTCTGATGCCAGGCTATATACGCTATGCACAAGTGATGCCAGTTTGTGTCTGCAGCGAGCACCTAACAGCGTTTACAAAAATTGAGCAATGGAAAGTCAATCGGAGCTCTCTCTAGAAGGCTGTGCTATGAAGCTTCAAGTATGTTGTTTTTTTATTGCACAAATGTGGACGGGGTTTGTGCGTGTGTGTGTGTGTGTGTGTGTGTGGTGTGTGTGTGTGCGTTAAGCCGTGTCTCTGCTATACTGCCTTCACTGTGGTAGCCCGAGGCAGATCCAAAGTAATGGGAATACATTAGAGAACAATTCATGCGGCGTGAAAAAGGAGGAAAAACAAAAGCAAAAAAGAACTGCTGGATACGAGTAAGAGTTGTTTGGAGCTCCTGGACGATACACAGTCTAATGTCTGATATCAGGCTCCTGGCAGAAAACCTTCCCTTTTGAATATTTAATAGGACAGCGCTGGTATGTCTTGTGTATCCTATAAAACACTTGGGTTAAATGTGAATAATCCTCTTGGAGATCAGGCTAATACACGCGTTCATAAACTCAACACAGATAAAGAGTTTGAGAGTTTCAGCACTATTATGAATGCTAACTGTTCAGCCATCAGTCAGCTCTCAGGAGGAATTCAAAAAGAAGATTTTGGACATATAAAAAGACATATGAAAGAATGCATGGTTTTACAATGCAGAGGTTCTATATACGTTTTCGCGATCAATGCCTTTTCCTGTTGTGTGTGTGTGTGTGTTGAGTGTGTGTGTGTAGGCGTGTATTTGACATGTTGTGGGGACAATTTTCTGTTCACAGAGTTACAGTCCCCTCCATAAGTATCGGAACAGTGAGGCCAATTCCTTTATTTTTGCTGTAGACTGGAAACATTTGGGTTTGACACCAAAAGATGAATATGAGACAATAGATCAACATTTCAGCTTTCATTTCCAGGTATTCATACTGGATCCGATACACAAGTGAGAAGATACAATTATTTGTAAAGGAACACCACATTTGTAGGCGAGCAGAAGTATTGGAACAGATAGACTTTAAAAAATTAAAGTGAATAAAACATACTATTTTGTCGCAAATCCTTTGCTTGCAATAACCGCATCAAGCCTGTGACCCATTGACATCACCAAACTTTTGCATTCTTCTTTTGTGATGCTTTTCCAGGCTTTCACCGCAGCCTCATTCAGTTGCTGTTTGTGTTAGGGGGCTACTCTGTTAAGTCTCCTCTTTAGCAGGTAAAATGCATGCTCTATAGCGTTTAAGTCTGGAGATTGACTTAGCCAGTCTAAAACCTTTCACTTCTTGCCCCTGATTAACTCCTTTGTTGTGTTTTGGGTCATTATCTTGCTGCATGATGGAGGATCTTCCAATCAGTTTGGTTGCATCTTTCCTTAAATTGTCAGACAAAATGTTTCTGTAAACTTCTGAGTTCATTTTGCTGTTGCCATCATGTGTTACATCCTCAATGAAGAATAATGAGCCCGTCCCAGAAGAAGCCATGCAAGCCCAAGCCATGACATTGCCTCCACCATGTTTCACAGATGAGCCTGTATGTTTGGGATCATGAGCAGATCCTTTCTTTCTCCAAACTTTAGCCTTTCCATCACTTTGGTAAAGGTTCATCTTGACAACAACACAGTAAACACATGATGGCAACAGCAAAATGAACTTAGAAGTCTACAGAAACATTCGGTCTGCCAATTTAAAGAAAGATGCAACAAACTGATTGGAAGATGCTCCATCATGCAGCAAGATAATGATCCAAAAAAACTGCAAAAACAACAAAGGAGTTCATCAGGGGCAAGAAATGGAAGGTTTTAGACTAGCCAAGTCAATTCTCCAGACTTAAACGCTACAGAGAATGCATTTTACCTGCTAAAGAGGAGACCGAAGGGAGTAACCCTCAAAACAAACAGCAACTGAATGAGGCTGCGGGGAAAGCCTGGAAAAGCATCACAAAAGAAGAATGCAAACGTTTTGTGATGTCAATGGGTCACAGGCTTGATGCAGTTATTGCAAGCAAAGTATTTGCGACAAAATATTATGGTTTATTTACTTTAATTTGTTTAAAGTCTATCTGTTCCAATACTTTTGCTTGCCTAAAAATGTGGTGTTCCTTTTCAAAAAATGATATCTTCTCAGTTGTGTATCAGATCCAGATGTGAATACCTGGAAATGAAAGCTGAAATGTTGATCTATTGTCTCATATTCATCTTTTGGTGTCAAACCCAAATGTTTCCAGTCTACAGCAAAAATAAAGGAATTGGCCTCACTGTTCCGATACTTATGGAGGGGACTGTATATTGTGGGGACGTATATTCCTTTTGGGGACAACATGGAAGTCCCCATAACGTATTAATGACATTTTAGGGTGAAGACTTGGTTAGACTTTGGATTAGGTTAAGGTCAGGGTTAATGGTGGTAAGGGTTAGGCATGTAGTGGTTATGGTTGGGGCAAGTCTCCAGGAAATGAATGTAAGTCTATGTAATGTCCCCCACAACACGAGTAATTAACAAGCTGTGTGTGTGTGTGTATATGTGAGAGAGAGGGAGAGAGAGAGGGAGAGGGAGCAAGAGAGAGAGTGAGAGAGCGAGAGAAAGAGAGAGAGCAAGAGAGAGAGTGAGAGAGCGAGAGAAAGAGAGAGAGAGTGTGTGTGTGTGTGTGTACCTCTTCTCCCGGATAAACAGTGGGGTAGAACTCGTAGTAGAGGTCAGGTTGGTCCAGGTTGCCAAAGGGCTCAAACTCTAGCTCAGCGTTTTGGAAGAGGTTGAGTTTGGTGAGGAGTGCCAGCCGGGCAAACCACAGCTGGAACAAATCAAATCAAATCAGTTTTATTTGTATAACCCAATATCACAAATAGACATTTGCCTCAGTGGGCTTTACATTCCATACAGTATGACACCCTGCCCTTAGACCCTTAGCTGTAAGCTACAGGAACACCTTAAACTTGAATCCTTTATCACCATGAACAATTACAAAAGCAGGATTAAGGACTATTTAACCACAAACTGTACATGCCCGGTTACTGAACACTGACTTACTGCCAATGAGATTGATGCTTTGTGACTTTTTATTTTATTTTTATTTTTTATTGTGTTTTGTGTCTTGTTTTAAGTGTGAAATTTTGTTTTTTTAATGTGACATTTTTATGTTTTTATGCTGCCTTCTTGGCCAGGACTCTCTTGAAAAAGAGATTTTGAATCTCAATGAGTATATTCCTGGAAAAATAAAGGTTAATAAAAAAATTAAATAAATAATAGCTCGGCTGAGAAAAAACTCCCAGTAAAAAAAACCTTTATCGGGATTAAAAAAAAATTGAAGAAATCTCAGGGAGAGTCGACAGAGTAAGGGATCCCTCTCCCAGGACGGACATACTGCAATAGATGTCATGAGTAGAGAAATCATGAAGGAATTCAATCATTTACCAGATGTTTACATGGTAATACTAAAGTAAATGAACACACACGGAAAAAACACCTCCCTCTGTTTGTTAAATGTATAACATTTCATACGAATTAAAATAGAAACGTTAAAAAAGGTACATCATACAAATCCTCGTATCACATCAGTAATTGTGTTTTTCGCATGTGTGTCTTTTGATTCAAACGTTCTTAATTACTTGCAGAATTTGGTCAATAACCAATGATGTAATAAGAAGCATAACATATCTTGACTTTTATTGTACAGTCATATCCTTATCAAAAATGTAATAAACCTTTACAATATTTCATCAGTGAAATATTTATTTATTAAAAAAAAAAAAAAAAAAACGCTGTAGTTATTATATTACATAATAATGGCATTATGGTGATGTAACTGTAATGCAATGTTTTGTCCTAGAGCCCAACCAACTGATTGGTGAATGAATTGAGGTCAGTATTGAAGTTGATATTAAAAATTCAAACATCCGATTATATAATCCAATGTTCATTCTTTAAAAATTAACACATAACGTAAAACTTTACTTTTTAAGAGGACGTCTTAAGTTGAGTTATTTAAAAATTGTGGCCAAGATAATGTACTTAGTGGATAATTTTTATAGCTGAATAAAATGAATAGTATAGTCCTTTATAACAGTGATTTAAACACCTTAAACATCACTTTATGAATGCTGTATAGAACTCCTTTGCCTCAGAAGGGCAAAGCCTGTTCTAGTAGCATGTAGTGTGTGTGTTTGACAGCATGCAGCCCCCTGTGCACTTGGCCAGAGGCCCGGGCACATGCACAGCTGTATCCTGATGTGATGTGATAGAGAGTTGAGGGGAGTTGGTGAGACTCCAAATAAACTATCCCTGCGTTCCAAATCACATACTCTTTCTTTTCACTACACTACATACTAAAGTACAGAAGAGTTAAAAGGCCACAGGAGAGAAGAAAAAAATCAGATGACGAAGAATTGTTTTCATTATGTTGAGAAATGTCAAGAATAAATATGAATACTCCAAAATGCTATTGGAGTTGACTCATTTTATAGTGTGTAGGATGGTGCAGCACTGTGATTTAGAAGATGACTGTTAAGGGGCATGACAGTGGCTAACAAGTCTGATTGTATTCTGCATGCATTCAGCAGTAAGACCCTTTACGTCTACTCCTCATAATTGAATTGTTCACCTAAATCAAAACAATTCCATCATTAGACCCTGGCCTTCAATTTGAGAATAAAGAACATTTCTTTTCATTTGTGATGTTTTATTAAGATGGATTATGTAACTTAAATCCAACTTTAATTCTAATTTACTTCAATGGTGCAGGGTGACAACATGTCCACGGTTACAGTTGTATACTCAGCTGTGCATGCCATCAGGAGTTCATTTTTACAGTGACCATAACAATAAAAAAAAATCAAAGTCTAATCTAAGAATCAAAGTCTATATTACATGTTCACATATATTACTACTTTTTAAAGAATTCCTCATCTTGTTATGATGCACATTGCTTTGGGGATGAGGTGATACTTGTGTCCTTATGGCTACAGCTAGGCAGTTAAGGGGAAACACAGACTAATTAATTAATGACTCTAAACACTCAACTAAACACACTTGAAAAAGAGCAGCACACATTTAAACCTTGTGCCATGACGTTTTTTTTTAAGAAAGCAAAAAGCAAACAGTAATGTGTAGCAGCTAGGGGTGTGAACGTTTACAAAAATTTCTAACCGTGTACACGACGGAATTTTTTTCGTGTACACGGTTAACCGTGACGTCATTGTCCTCGTGCGCCCACCGTCTTGTAGCCGCGCGGGCACACACACATACGCGTTCGCCTTACATGTGTTGGCCGTCATTATCGCCCTTCATTCATTGCCCGATAAATATAGCCTATCGCTTTCTACATGTCCACATTTATGAGGGTGAACAGGTGTTATAAAGTTCGGGCTACTTACGCGCGTAATTTACTTCAACCGGGTAACTTTAGGTCTTTAGGTTATCTTTCATCACTCGTCCGTTGCTATTACTCGAGCACGGCGCCTCCCCGTGTGTGTGTGTGTTTGCGATTATACACACAGTCACACACACACGCCGAGGGACAGACAGATTGGGCCGACTAGCTTGTATCATCCCCAAGTAGTTTATTAGTGATGTAAAATCAATAAATGCGTGTCTCCAGAACATATTTAAAAACTTTGAGGAAAAAAAAAACATTTAAAATTTTTAAGATTTTTTTTAAACGGTTTTCGTTTATTGATTTTCCCTAAACGGTTATGATTTACTAAACGGTTAAACGTGTACACGTGTACACGTGCACACCCCTAGTAGCAGCAGCACTAGCCAAGAAACATGCTCCATTGATTTAAGTCTCAAGCAGAGAGCCTAGCACAGGGGTGGCCTTCTTAATGAGCTTATGCAGCCATCCATCTTCTGGATACAGGCCCACAAACAGAGGCATAACAATGTGCTAGCAGCCAAAAAAACAAAAAACATGTACAAAAAAAACAAAAAGGAGTGCACTGCAAACAAAGAAAACTATCTCGGATCATCCTTTCTTCCAACATTTGTCTAAAATGCATACTAAACTGTAAATAGTACCAGTCTATAATAAACATAGCGTGTTGTGTTGGACTATTTGGATAATTATTACATCAATGTATAATAGGACTAAGGGGGCATTCCCACCAGGCCATCTGTACCATGCCGAAGTACGTTGTCCTCCTAAAGTCCAGTTGGTTTGACTAGTGTGAGTGCGCCTTAACTTGGCCAAATACCTCCAAACACACAGACAGATGAATGGATGGACCCATGCATTGTTACCTGTAGTGATTCACTGGTGTGGGAGCTTGGCTGGCCGGCCTTTCCATATCCCTGGCCGTGAACTGTCAGCATCCGGCCACTGAGATCCACCGCAGCCCGCCAGTTCTTACTGCTCTACAGGGGGGAAGACACACAGCACACTGGCTCAGTAACACACACCATCACTGAGGGTCAACAAAAACATGCAAACACATTGGAAAAAAACTATCCCTGTGTTCCAAATCACATACTTTTTTTTCTTTTTACTACACTACATACTAAAGTACAGAAGAGTTTTAAGGGCCACAGGGGAAGGAGAAAAAAATCAGATAAGGAAGTTTTTTTTCCCATTATGTCGAGAAATGTCAAGAATAAAGACGAATACTCCAAAATGCTATTGGAGTCAGTGGGGGCATTTATGTTTTTTCTGCATACTACAATTGACGTGCATGTATTGGGACATCCTAAATCTTTTTCTGGCATACTAAATAGTATGGAAGTATGGGGATTGGAATGCGGGTAAGCAACTTTATTTAGAGGTAAACAAATCTAAATGTCAGTGCACCTGAAATGTTCTCTGTCACATAAGAGTTGGTCATAGTTAAACCTGATGGAACTCAATCTCTGTCCCTGATATATACTGGATATGTTTGGCGAGTACAATTTCACCTATATATTACTGAGAGAATTGATGGACACATCTATAAAAGTAAGATCTAAGTTATAATAAAACCCAAGTCCAAATGTACTTTTCAGAGCTTTTTAAAAACGTTTGAAGTTATAACCCAAATCCCCAATAGAAAAAAATAACAAAACACAGAATGTGAGGGAATACTCAGTGGAGATGTACTGCAATAAGAAAAGGCAGGAATTCTGAAACACAACAGAAAAACCCCCAAATAAATTGGTCTTAAATGTACACAAGGTAACATTAGGGACAGCTTAGAAGCAAAGAAAAGGCTTTATTCTAAAATCCTACTAATCATCACACACAACAATTCAATTCCAAACGGATAGTGTGACACCTGATGCTGCAAAACATGTGACTACATATACAGTACCAAGTGAGGCAGGAGGACAAAGTGCCCAGTCACACACACACACACACACACACACACACACACACACACACACACACACACACACACACACACACACACACACACACACACACACACACACACACACACACACACACACACACACACACACACACACACACACACACACACACAGATATTAGCAGCATCTGCTTCCACAGGAGGGTGGTACAATAGGTAAAAAGGGGACAGAGGTGGGAGGGGGTGTAGAGTCACTCCACCTCCTCCACACACATGACAAGGTCAGCTGGCCGATTGGGTCCTGAGTGCTGTGCCATTCATCACAGCCAGGGAGCTAATTAGGAGAGAGATGGGAGAGGGAACGAGAGCTTCCTTTTATTTTTAATCATCTTTATTAAAAAAAAAAAAAACCTCATCACCCTTTTCACTCTGTGTTCTCATCTCTGTTGTAGCTGTCCTGTGTTCCCCATTCATCCCCTCTCCTGTCTAGCCTTCTTCCCATATATAATTGTAGTGGTGGATGGTTTAATTTAAAATTTTCTAAAGATTTCTTTTTGGCGTTTTCAAGCTTTATTTGATAGTAGAGAGAAACAGAGTTGAAATTGGGACAGAGAGAGGGGGGATGACACGCAGTAAAGGTCCACGGGTCGGTTTCGAACCCACGACCACTGCGACTAGGACTAGGTCAACATGGTATGCACTCTTCCCACTACGCCAGCGGACCGCCCTAGTCGAAGGTTTGCTTGAATTCCATACAGACAAATTTAATGTGATTCATGAAACTGTTGTGAATTCTGACTGGGCATACCAAGTTTGAGAGGCCACGCCC
This sequence comes from Ammodytes dubius, assembly GCA_026122265.1. NCBI lineage: Eukaryota > Metazoa > Chordata > Actinopteri > Uranoscopiformes > Ammodytidae > Ammodytes > Ammodytes dubius. The sequence continues at coordinate 29,546,270 of CM047517.1, forward strand.
CTCATACCCTAAGTCAGATTGTCTTGAAATGTGTTACCCATGTCCAGCTCCAGGTTCTCCGGGACCATGTACGTCCGCCTGGAAAAATGTTGAGCTAATTTGCATAAACTGGAAAACAGTTTTTGCACAACAACTTTCTCAAATTTTACTCTATCAACTACAGATGTATCACGGTATATCGGGGGACTAAGATACACAAGTCCATAGAGGATTAGAAGAATAGGTTTAAAAACATGGCCACCATTGACCAAAATGTTTACGCAGGCAGCTAATTGGCCATAACTCCTTGACCATAGGTCCTATCATCATAATACATGGTGGATATGTGCAGAACACATGTGGTAGCATGTCAACCAAGGCTTTTAAAAGCAAACCCATATGGGGCACCACAAATTCGAAAACCATTTAGTTAAAAATGCAATGCTTGACAGGCCACACCCCTCGCCCACTGACTTCTTACAAGCGTTCAATTTATGGTGCTTCACAATAAAGCCTCTTGGACCATAATCTATCAGCCATGATAGATTTAACCGCATTTGCATAAACAGAAATAGTCACGTGACATATACTTTATGGATTTACAACTTATCATCACCAGATGTAATGTAAATATGTAAAATATATGTAATGTTAATATGTAATGTAAATATGTAAAATTGTACTTTATTATCAATGGCTTAAGGTTATTCTGAAGAGGTGTGTTTTGATAAGTGATTTGAATGTGTTTGACTGTATAGAGGATTTTACAGCGTGTGCCAGAAAGAAAATTTCAAAACAGTTCCATACATTTCCTCCCATTTTTTTTCTCTTGCTTGCCTTGCTGCCTCTCCGCCTCCCTTCCCGCTGTCATTTCTTCCTCATCTATACCTCCTCTCCTCCCCTCTCCTCCCCTCCCCTGCCCTGCCCTGTACCAGTAGCTGTGCTGTGCTCTGAATCTTCATTAGGGGGGAAATGAAGCTGAAAACGAGGAGGCAGCCTGGACGGGCCAAAAAGCAGCTGCAGTCACTCACACACACCCAGGCAGACATATCCTACAGTATGCTACAGTACCCACACTGCTACTGCCTTGCCACGGGGCATAATGTGAGTGTGTGTGTTTCTCGGTGTGTCTGTGTGAGAGAGGAATGCAGCAGGAGTATAGGGGAAATGAGAACAGCCAGCAATGAGGCCATCAGGGATGTACAGTAGCCGGGCACACACACACACACACACACACACACACACACACACACACACACACACACACACACACACACACACACACACACACACACACACACACACACACACACACACACACACACACACACACACACACACACACACACACACACACACACACACACACACACACACACACACACACACACACACACACACACACACACACACGCACGCACGCACGCACGCACACACACACACTACAGTTTCAAGGGAGGAAAGGCAGGACATAATGCAAGAAATCTGGTCCAATCTGGTGTAGTGAAAGATGGCAGAAGTCAAAATTGGCCATAGTAGTGAATCGAAAATAACAAAAAAAAACAAAAAACACATGAATTCTGGGCAAACAGAGTTGTGTGAAGGTAGAGAGGAGCAGTGGGTATCAGAGAGGTGAGCAGGAGATGAGGAGAAGAGAGAGAGCTGAGGGCCACGGGATGCTGCACCCAGGCACTGCAAGGAGCTAGGCTGGAGAAAGAAACCCACACAAGCTACTACCAGAACTTCAGCTCAGGCCTGATGTAAGACTGCAGCATTGCGGCTTACTGCATAGTGCTATGGAATGTCATTATCCTGTAATTTAAGGTCATGAACCCATACCAATCCAAACATTATAGGCATAGAATAATGAAGGAGCTTTGATTGGAATAGATGGCAGGAAGGTTTTTTTTTTTTTTGAGAGGCAATCTTCTGTGACCAGAGAGTCACAGGCCGACCTTCATAAACAACAGCATACGACCAGAGTGCCATTGAGCGAGGTAATGACGTTTCTGACGTCTCTGTTAAATCTGAGCTCTGACCTCACTGATGTAAAAGAACAATAGGAGAGTGTGTTCAAGCCGTTAACACATTATCCAACATTTACACAGCTGAACAATTTGTTTGGCGTTCATGGAGATGTTTAGCCTGGTGCTACCAGACCATCGTACTTCATTTCATTTGTACAGAAGGTCTGGAATCGCTCAATTGACAAAGGTTAACTCACTTGAAGGCGGGTGTCTGTTGAAGTTTAAAACTATTGGATCTGCCCAGTGCCACTCTGGATCTGCCAACCAATCGCATAATGTTTGGTCGTGACGTATGTCATGTGCCGGCTCCTGACTACAACTGAAACTGAAACTGGGCGCACGTCATTGTTCTCAGCCACTGCCTATGTTTGCTGATTGGACAGGTAAAAATCTGCCAGGGAGAAAAACCTGTGAATATACCGCAGACACAGACTGACTACTGAAGGGAAATGAAACATTGAGCAGAAGTATGGTAGGCGGGCGGTGCCAGGCTAGGCGATGTTAGCATCGTAGAACTTCTTGCTCCGATGTGTAGCAGTCATTGACAATGCATTGTTTAGTCCCCCGATATTACCATTGTTTTGTCAGCACAGCCACTGTTCAGAAATCCACAGTAAACTGGGTAGGTGAAGAGCTGTACTTTATTCTTATGTCGCTTTTCAATTACATGTTAGTTGCCCTGCTCGGCTCGGGCCTACTCTACTAGCGTGGATACAAAGTTTAGGTGAACTTTAAAAAGCACACAGAGTTCCTTATGACAGCTTGAAATGGATGCCTCCAAGCATACTAACCCACGGTGTCTCTCCCCAGGTTGGAATGATTTCAATTAATACCGAAAGGGCGTCAGGAGAACATTAAATTAGAAAAAAAAACAATAGGCAGGCGGTGATTAATAATTTATGTCAGCTCAAATGACTCCGCAGTAAGACATAATCAGATCTCACACCTAAAATCAAATGAGGAGGTATTACCATGGTGATTGATTGCCAGTGATATTAAATGAAGAAATGGCTGCAGAAGCTCGGTGAAAGAAATGTGTGTATGTCTCTAGTACGATAGTGGGAGAAGGGCTATTTTATTTTGGCGACTGAAAAAAAAAAGTAAACCATGGACATTTATTTTAAATGTGGAGAGATGAAAAGTAAGCACTCATGATCAATTTGTAAATATTTTAAAATTGGAAAAGCAAACGAGACTTAAGCACCTTAATCAGTACAGAAAACAATTGAATGTAATTGACAAGCTTGATTCCTGTAGTAAATTTACCATGTTTTGCACTCACTCCTACAGACACACACACACTCCTACAGACACACACACACACAGTCTTGTCGCAAGTTTTAAAGGGGTTGAGACTCCTTAAATGTGTTGAAGACAGCAAGTTCAGAAGGCCTTTTACTTTGGTGATAGAAAAAATAAAAGAACCTGCATAACAAAGCTTGATGAACAAACGAACGCCCACTTGTTCCCTCACAAGACCCAAAACCCCGCCTCCCCCTCCCCCCGGGGCGTATCTGATATAAAAAGGCTTCCTCACACCAACTTTGGTTGAAAAAAAAAAAAGGCGCTCCCGTGCGACTTCAATTAAGCCCCGGCAATTTGGATAACGGAGGGTGTGAAACAAAAACACATTTGTAATATGCTAATAGTTCAGGCCAGTCAATGCTAACTGTACTTTGATACCACTGAAGTTGGTCTGCATTTGAACCAAGGGACATAACATTACCCTCAGGCATGAGGAAGGCCTGCTGGCTATACTGTAATGATATGCACATCACAAGAGCAGCCATTTTGGCTCCCACAGGCCGTCGCTGGACTCTTCAAACACTGTCACTGATGGAAACTGAGACACAAACTGCTATAACATATTATCTGAAGACACCATGCTAGCTCATTGCTTGTAAGAGACCTCCACATAACACTCCCTAAGATGGTTTCCGACACAGCTTTTCCTAGTTCTAAGAGATGCTCCTCTGGGTAATATCAACCACTGATTGATAGTGGGGCTACTGGATAGCTTTTGATGGTTATGTTATCACCACTAACAGCACGTCCCATTTCCCTGTAAGAGTGCAGCACACACACACACACAGTACATTTGAAAGACCTGAGGAGGAAGCAAGCTGGTGATGTTACTGTTTGGTAATCTATCAGTTATCATAACATTGAACTTCGAAAAAAGAATGGCTAAGATGTGGCAATATTCCTATACATGAAAAGGATGAAAAATGAAGAAAACTAGGTTGAAACGTATTGTCCTCCTAAGTGGACAGTGTGTGCTATATTGTGGCCACATTGTTACACATTACAGAGAGACCGTCATGTGAATGTGCCTGGATATTAAATGTAACTGAAGTAGCAGATCACATGACATGGTGAAGCTCCACTTGAATCAATTCTTTCCACTGCTATATTAAGATATTTAGTCTTATTATAACTTGTATAATTAGATATGACCTACCCTTACTTCTCAGATCTGTTTTCTCTCCTGCTCTGGACTGTTACAGTGCTTATCCATCATCATTGTGTTTTGTATTGTTTTTTCAGATCAGTTCCCTCTTCACTAGCCATGTTGGTGGTTGCATGTCCACTGGAACGCAACGTCGACTTATATTTGGCCGATCAAATGTATTCAGAAGATCACCAAAGTCAGTAGGATTAATTATCTGTAGACCAATGAACAGGAAAAATGTCAGTCTGGACCTTGGTGAGCACAGACCAACAGTGGCATACTAATACGAATTACCAATGCTATGTGTGTAAAAAAAAAAAAACGAACAACGGCATACATCTCTTAGAATTAAAATATAACACGACAATAAGTGTGGCATGTCATCGGCTATTTTGAGATCAATAATATCATAAAAGTTCAAAAACAATGCCTAAGTAGTAATAAACTGGGCAAAGCTAAACTATGTAGCGCTTTTACAGTAGGTCTGAGCATACGGCTGCAGCCAACATAAACAGAGCAAGGTGAAAACAAACTATCATCACAGTTCAAACATGCCCTTCAGTGCTACACAAAAAGCTGACGGTGCATTACCCAGACTCCCGGCTTGCGAGTGTAACCGGTGGCGGAAATGACAGCTATGTAAAAAAAGGTTACGATAATGACAAGGAAAGGTTACGGCAATGATATGAAAGTGCTAGGCGGCAGCTGGGTCGTTGCAAGTGATTATGGGGGGGTGGCTGTCTGACCCAGCCAAGGTGGGTCTCTCTCTCTCTCGCAACCATACACACACAGACGCACACAAGCACACACAGAAGCACACACACCCAGCCCAGACGTAATCGCACGGCGGGCGGAAAGACAGGTTGGAGTCTCAGGTGGGTTGTACAGAGGGAGGGGGGAAAGAGACAGAGATGAAGGAGAAGGAGGGATAGAGGGAGGGAGAGAGGAGGAGAGAAGGGGCTAGCTAGTTGATTGCTAATGAGACAGACAGATGAGGGGCCAGCCCAGGGTGTTGCTGAGCCAGAGACTAGACCCTCTGAGGACCACACCACAGAGGGCACTGGGAGGTTAGAAGGGAGTGGAAGGGACGCCATGGACAGCCAACCAAACTCACTTCATATCAGGCAAGGTGATAACCTTACATTACATCATGCAGGCCAAAAAATCACAAGGAGTCAGCCTATGACACTGGTTTTAAACAAGCCAACAGTTTGATCATCTAAAGGGTTATTTCTACAAAACAAAAAGTCAAAAGTATACGCACACCAGAAATGTTGTTGACAAATTACAAAAAAAACTGTGTGCAGCCAACAGCAGGCGCCGGCTACTACCGATACTAGTTTTAAAAGAGCACCAGTATACGTGTGTGTGTGTGTGTGTGTAGTGTATGTAAACAGAGCTTTAGTGCAGTAGAAGTGGGTGCAGTCACACTCTGGGTCTGCAGCATGACTCATTCGCATTGCAAGCTCCATACCACAGCACACACACACAGACACAACACACACACACACACAACCACACACACACACACACACACACACACACACACAACCAACACCCACACACACACACACACACACACACACACACACACACACACAACACACACACACACACACACACACACACAACACCACCCACACACACACAACAAAGCACTATGAACTGACATCCACATAAAGTGTGTAAACACATCACAGGTACAGTACTTGATATACCCATGACATGCACACACAATCACACACAGGAAGGATGAGACAAGGGCTCACATGTGTCAAGTAAAGGATCAGCTGTCCCAGATGCTGTGAGTGAAGCTGCAGCCTACTGAGATTGCCAGTTCCCTCTGTGTGTGTGTGTGTGTGTGTGCGTGTGTGTGTGGTGTGTGTGTGTGTGTGCGTGTGTGTGTGTGCGTGCGTGCGTGCATGTGAGAGAGAGTTCTATATGTATGTCCTCATTAAGTCAATTTCGACCTCCCTTAGCATTTCAGCATGCTACATTACCTACAACTTTGATCTATGACTTTCTTTGATCTTAGAAGCTTCATCATTTGTTGGTTGAGTAAATCATTTTAAATACGAGTGGATGGAGAAGGCAGCTGGTGTCTGGTCCATTAATAACTATGAACACCATAATGATGTCACTAATGCCATCAGACGGAGGCTCCTCTGTCAAAACACAAGATAAAACTTGTGTTGTGTTTATTGACATACAATGACACATGTTGGCATCTTCAGCAGTAAGCAGGTAGTTTGAGGATTTGAATATAGGTAGACGATCAGCCCGCCCCAGAGATGGAGGGGGGGGGGGGGGGGATGGGTGGTTCTCTAAGATGTTAAAGGCATGTTTAGCTGACCTGGGGCGAGAACATTTTGGCTTTATTTTATATTAACTACTGACAACATTTCTACCAAATTCACAGTAAAAATATTGTCATTTAGAGCATTTTCAATAAGTAATGTAGAGACAAAGATTGAAGAAAAATCCAGACTGGTCTCTTTTATCAATTTTAATATAAATGATCAATGAGAGGTAAATCAAAGTGAATGTAAAGCAGGGTAATGTAAAGATCTGCCCCTCAATCAAAATGAGGACTCTTGAGTTATTGAGATAGAACTGGCATTAAAATGAAAAACATGGCTGCCCTCTTACATAGAAGAATCCTTGGTCGGCCATTGATTTTGTATTGTTTTTGTGATCCCTTAACAATAATAATACATCATATTAACTTATTCGAACTATTAATTTGATTAAAAAATAATAAGAATTTCTATCTCATTAAATTGAATTTGAATATTTGTGAACAGGGTCTCTTCTTTTTATGTTATTTACTGATGCGATGTTTATTGAATTCAAATTAGGGGTGGAGTGAATAATCGGCTTATCGGTTTATTCCTCCTCAAAAACTGTGCGTTGTATTTGCCATTCAAAATCCACTATTGGTCGACGTCTGCTACAATAATCAAGATGATAGGATGATTAATTCAGAATACTGGAGGACATTTAAGCTCACAGTATATCTCCACATGCTGAGGTGTGTGTGTGTGACTGCTTCCATGTCTTTCACACACACACACATTCACCATTGTTGTCTGTTACCTGTTTTGCTTGTCATTCCTTGACAACTCTCCTGAAGGCCGATCTGGCTCACTGTCTCTCTCCTTTCTTTAGCCTCTTGCTCCAGGGAGCCACCCACACCAATTGGCTGACAACGTATGATCTCTCTCACACACACACACACACACACACACACACACACACACACACACACACACACACACACACACACACACACACACACACACACACAGTAGTTGACTGCAACCTGAAAATACCAACTTATGAGTGTGTGTATATAAAATCCGCCAAGTCCAAAGGCCCTTGAAATATGCACAGCAGTCCCCATGCATAATACATGGCACAGCAGGAGAAAAGGAACTTGTGAGCCAAGTGGATCCCCACACCTCTCCATCGCTTTCACTTCAACCTCCCACTCTCACCTCTCTCTCCTTACACTGTCTGCTGCTACTGCGGCTATGCATATGTTTAAATACAACCCGTGTCTCAGGGTCATCTGTGGGTCAGACTTTATGATGGAGAAATGATGGATGGATGGATGATATGGATGGATGGAATGGATGATGGATGGATGGATGGATGGATGGATGGAATGGATGGATTGATGGATGGATGGATGGATGGATGGATGGATGGATCGATGGATGATGTTGGATGGATGATGGATGGATGGATGATGATAGATAGATAGTTAGATAGATAGATAGATAGATTAGAGTAGATGTAGTAGATAGATAGATAGATAGATAGATAGATAGATAGATAGATGAGATGATAGATAGAAGATAGATAGATAGATAGATAGATAGATAGATAGATAGATAGATAGATAGATAGATGATGATAGATAGATAGATAGATAGATAGATAGATAGATAGATAGATAGATAGATAGATAGATAGATAGATAGATAATGATAGCTCTAGCACAGGCATGTTAAGTGGAACTTGAGAAAACGTTTTTGTCAACAGCTATTTCCAGGGTCAAGAAAGAAATATCAAGGCAAGATGGTGGTTTCCAACCACTTGCAAGTCAAGCAAAGACACTATAGCACCAGCACTCAAGTAATGTTGACTCTAGTACAAACAGTACAGGGTCAGATTTCTTCAGACTATGTTATCTATAGTGAGGGACTTACAATGAGCTGTTTGAGGCCGTTAAAGGACTGTTCCACGGAGTTAGCAGTGAGGACCTGACGCTTCATCGCTGCCTGTTCTCCTAGGAAACGCAGCATGAGGTCTTTGACAGCATCGCCCTGCAGATGAAAAAAGACACACACACACACACACACAATGAAGAATGAGAATATGAGAATATCACTTTAATCCAGTTTTAGAGTACACCTCATTTGTCCGGTGAAAAGTGGTTCTCAGTAGGGAAAAACACTAAGATGACAGAAAAAAAAAAAGTCCTTGATTTTTATTCATTTATTCTAGCAGCCTTTCAAACCCAGTTTGAGGGGATAATGAACCCTCACTGAGCTGGGAGCTGGACACACACACACACACACACACACACACACACACACACACACACACACACACACACACACACACACACACACACACACACACACACACACACACACACACACACACACACACACACACACACACACACACACACACACACACACACACACACACACACACACACACACACAAATTGAATAAATAGGTAAATTGATGTTTATAAGAAAATAAACTTGAAGCGGAGAACCAGGATTAAAGGACCCCCGTCTGTGTGCTTCATATACAAGTGATACCTGACTCCACACTATGTACTGTGGAAAGGAGAAAGGGCTTCTGTGACACACAGAACAACATAGTAGAGCCGTGGTTCTATCCATTATTCAGGTCCCTAACAGCCACACTTTAAAAGCTAAATGTAGGCTTCACTGAATATGGATGTTTGATCTTTACGACACAAATGTGTTCATTTTTATGGTTTATACGATTATGTATAGTATTTAATATGTTAGTATTATATATGTATTCAAATTCTTATATTATGACTATTATTCCCACAGGATAGCAGACAGCTGCTCCTCTGTATCTGCGCTGTCATTGTTGAGTGGGATGGACGATATCACTCATGGCAGTATTGACGTGTTGACATGTTGTGTGATAAGCATGTGACTGCCATGGCTGGTCCTACCTGCAGGTTGTCAAACTTGAGGCCGGGCATGGTGAGTCTGTTGCTCTCCACGTAGGCGGGGCCGAGCTGCTGCGTGGCCACAGAGACCAGCAGCTTCCTGGTCTCCTGCGAGGGCTGCCAGGCGTCATGGCGCCGGTCCACCTCACTCAGGCTCAGCGCCGTGGCAAAGGGGTCGTCACTGCCCAACGAGAAGACCGCCTGAAGCTGGTTGAAGGGCTGGGGCTGAGGAGGGGCTGGGGCTGCTTGGGCTGGAGGAGGAGCTGGGGTGGTTTGGGGTTGAGGAGGAGCAGCAGAAGGTTGGGGCTGCTTGGTGGCTATAGTGGAGTCAGTGGGGGGGGTGGAGCCAAACAGTGAGCCAGGGGTGGGAGCGCCGCTGGAGTCCTGCGGGGTGGAGATCTCTGCGTTGGGGTTGGACACAGAGATGAAGGAGGAGGGCGTGGTGAAAGAGTCGAAGAAGTCAGAGGCCGGGTTGACGTGCTCGTTGTCCGTGAAGAACTTGCTGAGGCTGGGGCTGGGCTGGCACACCAGAGGGGCCGTCAGCTTGCTGGGGGTCACCGCCTCGGTGGCGACACTTCCCCCACCACCAGTACTACTAGCACTAGCATTAGCACCGCTCCCCATGCTAAAGCTGGGCGACTTGATGAGCGTGGGCTGGAAGCCGTCGGGCATCAGAGACCTGGGCTGCGTGCCCTGGCTGAAGATGGTGCACACGGGCACAGGCTGCTCTTTTTGGGGGCTGGTAGATTCCATGGCTTCCTGCATTGCTGGTTCCTCACTACAGCTAGGATCAGACGGGCTGTGTAGGAGAGCTACAGGAGAAACGTCATCGACTAGGACCTGCTCTTGCGTGTCTGTCCACTCCTCTGCCTCCTCCTCTTCTTCTTCTTTCTCCTCAGAAGAAGCACCTTTCTCCTGTTCCTCCATTGAAATGTTAATCTCAGTGGTGTTAAATCCAATTTCACTTTCCACCGCTCTGTCGCCCAATAACTCTAGTGCGTTCTCCTCCTGCTCCTCCACTCCATCCAGGAAGGAGTCAATGGGAGCCACCTCGTCCTCTTCACTGTTATTGGGCGAGTCAGAGATCAGGACGCTCTCCATCATCTGTTCGTTGAGCTTGTCCATCAGGCTCTCTGAAGGTGTAGCGCTGCTGTCCTCCGCAGGGGGCGTGGCAAACTCCCCACCCAGCCCAAGGTCCAAGTGCTCTTCGTGGGATAGGACAATGTCCCCGGAGGGGGTCTGGCTGGAGGTTGGCTCTGGGGTTGTAAGGGATGGGGCTTCATTGGTTACATCTTCCACCGTGATGTCCAAGGTGACTGGCCGCTGAGCAGGAGCCTCCTCACTATCCATCGTACTGCTCTCTAGACAAAACACACAGCAATGTAGTAACATTAAAGGTCATATATTAGGCTCATTTTCAGGTTCAAAATTGTAATATGTGTTCGAGATGGAAACTGTTTTCAATGGTGTAGTGTTCCCCATAGGAAACCTGTATATTTCTGACATGCCACTGCTGAATCTCCTCCTTCTCAGCCTCTGTCTGAAACGCTCCATTTGACAGCCTGTCTCTTTGAGCCACGCCTTCCAAAAAGCCCAGTCGGCTCTGATCATAAATAATTATTAAATAAATAATGATCTTTTCACACATCTCATACTGTATTACAAGCTGGTCACAAACTGGAAAAACAACACTTGCTCCACTGCAAATACTTTACAAACAAACACTCAAGGTACTGGACAAAAAGCCATTACGATATCACCACTGTAACATAATTCAAAGACATAATCTCATGACTTTTGATAGTTTTGTGTTTCTTGCGGATGTATGTTTAGTTTATAAAATAATGAATGATTTGGCCGCTCCTCCATTAAATGAGTTTGTGTCACTACGCTCAGACAATGGAAGGAGAACTAGAACGTCTAACAGAGGGGACTGTGTAGTACAGCACAGATCCACTGAGTTTGGCACATCCGTTTTTTCAGTTAGAGCCACCAAGTCTTGGAACTTAGTACCAAGCGAGATAAGAGAGTGGAACACCTTTGCTGGTTTTAAATGTAAGATGAAGTCATGGCTGAAATCAACCCAAGCATGTACCCATCATGCATAGATTGTTTTCTTAATGTTGTGATGTCCTGTTTTCTTGGTGTCTTACTGTTGTGATGTTGTTGTTGTTGTGGTGTCTTAAATGTTGTGATTTTAGTGTTCGTATTGCGTTGTTGTGTTTTACTGTTGTGAAATTGTGTGTTATTGTTTTTATACTTCAGTTTCCCATCTTGACAGAGATGTAATACTCTGTTTCCTGCCCAGGGACTACAGATGAAAATTAGCTTATAGCTAAATCTGGTACTGCTTATGTGCTGTACATTGTCCCTGTTCAATAAACAAATAAATAAATTTAAGATAAAGTTCAGTTGTTCGCAAAATTTCAACACTCATAAGAATATTTCCAAATCAGGTATTCATTTAGTTTTATTACACATAGGCCGGCCTACAAGTTCCTTAGATGTATTCTCTTTGACTCTCAAAAGGTATGTCAGCTTTTCCATAACAAAAATGTCTTGGACAATTTCCAGCTACTGTTCCATTTTTGGGGCGTTTTACATTAAGCCATTTCTTAGAACAGCTTTCTGTCTTGCTGCAAAATAAAGTTGAAGTTAAGTATGCTATCTTTTCTCATCACAACATCTTGAATATTCCCAAGATACATCAAAGGGCTCTGCAGGTCTTTGGGATTTCATATCCCAACATGTTTTAAACATCTGCATTGTCCCACTATCCATCGTTCTGCTCTTGACAATCAAACACTCAACAGCAATAAAGCAAATTGACCTATAACAACAGTGGCTGACCAGTTTCATATGCGTTGCACAATACTGTACAACAGGATATTTCTGACTGACTTCCTGTAAGCATAACATATACCAGCTTCTTCAACCGTCAGGATTCAAATACAGCTGCAAAGTAAGAGCTATGTTCCCGTCTTTTATTCATGACCTTAGTCTGGTAACCAAACACCCGATACCTGAGTTATCGGAGGAAGGTTGTGTGTTTGGTACTGGCTATCTTGCTAATGCTACATTAGCCGGTTGGCTACCGTAAACTTACTTAGCTAATCAGCCAGTTGCAAACGTGAAACACGTTCTTCACGTATTGCTGCATACACTTTATAAAGCGCGAGACAGAGTGCCGTACTTTACATTAAACTACGCAATGACAACAAATTAAAATCTGAAACAGCAACGCGATTGTGTTTTCTTACCTTTACTGCAGACTGACAGCTACAACTCTAGTGCGCATGCGCACGTCCAAAGGGAAAGCTTTGTGTACGGTGTTCCAGAGCTGACAAATTTCATTCAACGGTGTTTTTAGTATTCTTGACTCTTCTTACGTACACTTTATATAGTTGCATCAACGTCGCTACGTATGTTCCCCTTACGCTTATTTTTGTCCAGTTTTTGAATCGCGGAAGTGCCCCGGCTATGTTTTGTTGTGTGCAGTACGTAGCACAGTTACAGTGTTTTGAAGTGTTGTCATCGAGAGACGGCGTCTGTCAACACAAATAAAAAATATATAAACACTCTGACAAAAGAGGGAAAATGGAGGACGACGCTCCTGTCATTTATGGTCTCGAATTTCAGGTAGATACGGCTGCACTGCGCACCATTCATTACTATTGAACTGGGTGATGGAAAGCTAGCTCTATTCAGATTTTTCTTTTCTACTGCTCCATGTCATTCTGTTAGTCTGCTTAGAGGAATGGATACCTATATCCTATTTCCATATTCCTTTCCATTTCATTCCTGAACGTTTTTTAATGTGAAACACAGAATTCATGTTGGGCTCTGTCTGCTACAGGCACGAGCTCTTACTGCCCAGACAGCGGAGACTGACGCCATTCGTTTCCTTGTGGGAACACAGTCGCTGAAATTTGACAACCAGGTAAGAAAAAAACACTTAAAGCCGTATGAAAATAGAGGTGTCTACAACAGTCGGCAACCCTATAATACGTCCATGTAGGCAACAGACACAGCTTTGTCCTTGGCATGTACTGTACTTAACTGTGGTGATTGTGTTCCCTTGCATTTGTTATGTTTAACTATTCAATAATTAACATTCAAATGACAGATAGAACCAGTTAGATTAAAACACAGTCTGGGGGTCAGAAGACAGGACCCTTAGAGCCAGCTAGTGTCTGGGGATCAGAGCAAAGGACAATCAGAACCAGCTAGAACAGCCTGGGACTCAGAACACAGGACTAGACCCAGCTGTCATGTTCCATCTTTTGAGTCTTTGATTTAATAGAAACAAAACGTTTTGCAAATATCCTGCTGTCTGTTGCATGACATCTGGTGGGCTCGGTTGTAAACGATTTGGACATAACATAAAATATAACTTGATTGTGTATACACTGTACAATGTACGCCTAGGTCAAAACCAGTTAAACAGAAAAAAGCAAGCGTAAATGTAATTTTATGTTTGATTTAATATTGAGCTAATAGAGTTGTAACATATGATCAAGAAGCCCAGAGCAGCAGTAGGCCTACCTCTGTTATACAACCGTGGATGAACTCCGATTGTCTGTGGGACCTCACATTCTACAATACAATGATTCAGTTTCTGATAGAGAGCATGTTATAGGTTATTGTTGTCATATGAAGTTGTCATAATGAAAAGTTGGGCAAAAATTCAACTCTTCATTTTGAACTAAGTCAGCAGATTTACTAGCCTGGTCCAACCAGACCATCCTACTTCATTGAAAATTGAGCGGAAGTAGGTAGGCGGGCGGTGCCAGGCTACAGATTTACATGTGGTCCCCGTCAAACTTTTTTCCAAAGGTGATTAGAATTTAGTTTTTTGTTTGGAGGAATCATACACTCATACTCATACACTAGAGCTAAGATGCATTTCAGAAAGGCATATGAAATTACCAGCATATGAATGAATATAACAATCGCCATTTGCTTATTCCAACCTCTCCAAGGACAGCCGTTGTGTCTGCTTTATATAAGTGCTCCTATATCTTTGGTGTTTGGACTGTTGTTATGGAAAAAAATTAGCATAAGGAGGAGGATGTCTTCAAATCAAAAAAAAAAAATGTAAATATGTTAAATTGTCAACCTTGCTTCAGGACTGGCAATTAAAAATATGAACGGAGAATGTTAAGTGCTATTACAGATAACAAGCAAGGCAAGGTTACACAAATTGTGAGTACTACTTGTCAGTTATGTCCAATTACTAACAGCCCCATACAACATCCAGTGAACATTTGATTCAAGAATGACTCAAGAATGATTGAAATTGTGTGCGGGATTAAAAACAAAACAAAATCTCAATTGACTAGTGGTTTGAGCTGCTTAACCCATTATTGAAAATATTGTGCACTCATAATTAGGACCACCGGTTTGACGCACACACATCTACTGCATGTAAATCAGTGCAATCCTTAATAATAAACAGATGTTAGGAACTTGCATTCATGTTGTGTGTATTTCTATGGTTTCTCTGCAAAAGTCTGCCGCGTGTGTGTTGTGTGTGTGTCTGTGTGTATTAATGTGTGTGTGAACGTTAGTAAGGCTTTTGTGCAGTGGATGGGTTTGTTGTGTGCGTAAAGTATGTGTGTATGCACATCTTGCGGAGGTCATTACAGAGACAGATGACAGAAACAGTTGGCACAGAATGGGGAGAAATAATTAGGAGAAGAGAGGAGAGAGAGAGAGAGAGAGAGAGAGAGAGAGAGAGAGAGAGAGAGAGAGAGAGAGAGAGAGAGAGAGAGAGAGAGAGAGAGAGAGAGAGAGAGAGAGAGAGAGAGAGAGAGAGAGAGAGAGAGAGAGAGAGAGAGAGAGAGAGAGAGAGAGAGAGAGGAGAGAGAGAGAGAGAGAGAGAGAGAGAAGAGAGAGAGAGAGAGAGAGAGAGAGAGAGAGAGAGAGAGAGAGAGAGAGAGAGAGAGAGAGAGAGAGAGAGAGAGAGAGAGAGAGAGAGAGAGATTTGTGCATTTAAAAAACCGAGCCTGTTTTCTGGCAGACTTCAGTGTGAAAACACTGTCTGGCACTGAATGCACGCCTAGTTCAATCCAAGTGGTGTGTGTGTAGCGACTCTAATACAAGGCTCTTTGGGAATGGTGACAATGCATCCCAGTCAACCTGTGTGATTCCTTCTTACAGACAGTAGCTTAATACACTCTGCTTAACCCTTTTCTCCACGGTGCCATGTTCTACAGAGATGAAATGAGAGAAGAAAAAAACAGTACTATACTAGTGCTGCTACGACTAGCAATGTCAATTTAGAGTATAATCATTTGATTTAGGTTGTTATGAAGGTGTAATTGCCAGGTTATTAATTAGGCTGGCTTAAAGGGAACTCCACACTAATTGCATATTATGTCTCAGTTGAAGGTTGATGAATGTGGTCAAATCACGAGTGGACACTGGAGGGAGGAATACACAATCCAACTTTTTTTCTCCCAATACTAATTCATATTGCTCTTTATTTAATGTTAGTGAAGTCCGTGGGCCTAGAAGGAAATGCTCAGTAATAAACAGAATAATGCTTAATATTCAAATTGGTATTTTAATTAAACATTTTCCAAACATTAGTATGCTCTTAAATTAGCATTACAATATAATTGGTGAAATTGGTGCATCAGTCAGGCATTTATCAATAAATATTGGTGATTAATTCTCACAGTTACAATACAGTGTGTTATTCACAGCTGCTTTTTTACTGCTTGGAAATGCAATACTATCAACGTTTCACCAAACAAAAAGTATTTCTTGTGTGGTGGTGTCTATCATTAATGTTCTGATTAACTGTTAAGACAAATACTAATAATAAACAAACAAGATTTTCTGGAGAAGCCCATTCTACTTCCATTGAGCTTTTGTCATTATGCAACTGATGGCATCATACTCTGCCCGGCCAAAAATAAAAGTCGGCACCGGATTTTACTAGGCAGATAGAAAAACAACTGTCTCTGTTGGCAATTTAACCCTAACTGATGCAGTGAACAGCTTCTCATTTCTCAAACAACCATGTCAGAAGACATATGCTGTGGTTTTGGAAAAAGATGTTTCAGAAAACTCTGTTTCAGAAGGGTGCAATTATTGGCCTGCATCAAACAAAGAAACTACTCAGGAGAACACGAAACTACTAAAATCATGTTAAGAACTAGATAGATAGTGGTGAACCATCATCTTTGAGGAAAAAATTAGGTCGGAAAAAACTCTTTAATGATCGTGATGGGAGATCACTTAACATAAATCAAATTATTTGGTGGAATCAAAATTTAGAATTTCGACAGTAGAACTCCAGGTGAGGTTTAATAGTGAAAGTAAGAGCATCTCTACACACAATGCGAAGGAATGTAAGGGATATGGACTATGCAGATGTGAAGCTTTAAGGAAACCACTTATCAGTGGGGCTTATCAGGATAAAATGCTTCATTTGCCAGGGAGCATACAGACTGGACTCTGGAGCAATGGAACAAGGTAGTGTGGTCTGATGAGACCAGATTGACCCTGTTCCAGAGTGATGGGTGCATCAGGGTAAGAAGAGAGGTGGATGAAGTGATGCTCCCATCATGCCTAGTGCCTACTGTACAAGCCTGTGTGGCAGTGTACAGTAGGATCTGGGGTTGCTTCAGTTGGTCAGGTCTAGGTTCTAAGCAACCTTATGTGCCAAAAAAGCTTATCAAAATGTGTTACGGCGAAAATGTGCCTTAAAGCGGCTACGAGTAACATTTAAATATATTTTAAACAGCCTCATGTTTCCTCTGATAATCATAAATGACCTTTAACAGCAAACGAGACCATCAGTGCAAAGAAAGACGTTTTTATATAGTTTTTATTACTGCTTTTTTGTTCTGGTCGCACATCCAGTCCGATTTTCGGTTCGCTCGTGCAGGCTCATATGGTTGCAGATTTCAGTGTGGCGCTGCAACGCGATTTGAGAAGCCTATCCCTCCAGGTGAGGGAAGGGGAGCGGGAGCCTTGTTTGAGACAGTTATTTGTCGTCATAATGACTGATAACGGGGCTGAACCGTCAAAGAAAAAAAAGAGAAGAAAAGCGAAAAGGGAGAGTGATAGACGGCGGGGAGGGCGTTGCCAAGCAACGTGTATACAATTTCACAAGAGCGAAACTAGACTGTGTTTACTCCTAAATGAATGAGCGGTTGGTACTAACACAAAGTTTGCTTTGCTTCACCATCATCAGATAACCATTATCTGAAATAGTCATTATTTACATCAACAACACAAACACATTACCTCATCGTGATCCATACTAACTGCCGTCTCTCATTCATTCGCTTTCTGTGAGGACACAGCTCCGTGAGAGAGAGTAGTTAGGTGACGCTGCTGCATCAACTCATTGCAATCAGGTGTGTGTACTGACTGGCATTAGTTGATGCAGTGTCAAAACCACTCTCACGGAGCCGAAAAGAGTCCTCACACTTTCAACACACAGACATGCACTATATTGCGCCCTTCTCAGTCCACACTCACGCGCCTGGCACGAGCATTTGCGACAGCGGGCGTCGTAAAAATACTACCGCTTTTGTCCAAAGGGGACGCCAACGTGCCATCTTACTCGTAGTGGCTTTAATCAAAGTTAAATATGGTCCAACAAGATATCTGAGTGTGTTACTTTTTTTTGGCCGCGCAGTGTATAAATGCATACAAAAGAGAACTTAAAAAAAGAAGTGCATCCCCATGTTTAAACATAAGCACCCCCCCCCCCCCCCCTGCTCTTTTACTTTAGATGTGTTTGAATGACGCATTATGCGACTTCGTCTTAAAACCAACTTATTGCACAAGAGCATGAATGTACTCCGAATACATGGGCAACACTAATATAAAAAACACCAACTTAATCAAATATTTACCACTATACAGCTAAACATGTTTTTGTTTTGCTGCATTTTGCAGTTTGAGTGTGGATGTTTTCTTGTATTGTCTTTGTTCATTTAAAGGTGGAGTCAGCAATTCTTGCGAATGCTTGTCAGTGAATCAGTGAATATCTCCGCATGATCTATACGTGCACTGTTTGCGCTGAAAAATAAATCTGGTGTTTCAGTTAAGTTTCAATTAGGTTTAAGTTATCTTTGTTTGTCAATGTACACAAGGCACAGTGAAATTTGTCTTTTCTCATATCCCCTCTTAAGTAACCTCACTTCGTAGGGGGTCAGAGTGCAGGGTCAGCCATAGTACAGCGCCCCTGGAGCAGTTCACAGTCTTTGATCTGTAAACCATGGTATGTAAAAAAAAGAAAAGAAAAGTGGGCCCACTGTAGCTTGCAACAAGCCAGTTTACAGAGCCCAGGCTGTGTATTTACATCAGATTTTCTTTTGTTCAGTACACACACAGTACCGTCAAGTAGCGCATTGTGAGGATATATTCACCGATTCTGACAAAAAGTGATTTTGACAACTAGCGTTCTCCATGTTCACTGACTGACTCCACCTGTAAAGTCCTTTATCTTACAGATTGCTCTTTTACTCCACTTACGCATTATGTTATTAATGTAAAAATCAACTTTACTGACGTGTGTTTGTTTTCTGGTCTAAATGTCAGAGAGCATTCAAACTGAATCATCATTCATCTTTGAGATGAGCCCACATTTGAATAACAGGTGGAGTCAGTGCACTTGTGTTTTATTCATGAAACTCACTGTCTTCTTCTTCAGTCTGACGGCAAACTTTGGTTAGCTTGGCTCATCTAAAGGGCTGAACTTGCATATGTGAAAAATGTTTTTCCGATTGGCATTTCAGTGCTGATAGCTTGTGCTGTGTTCTGTAAGCCTGTGCTGGCCTCTCCACCTCCCCATTAAGCATAATGCAGGGGTGGGAAATGTCTCTCTTTAACTCGCCCAGCGCCTCTCAAATCCCTCGGAGACCAATAGCCGCAATGACAAATCGGAGGGCGCGTCGGCATGGCATTTAAGGCTGCTAACGAGATAAAGCGCTCCCGAGCTTGGCACCTCTCTCACACTGCTCTACTCCTGCGCCCTGCTTACTGTCATCTGTGTGAGGCTAAAGAGCTTTAGAGGAGAGGGCCCTGAAGTGGAGGGGCCTTATCCCTCCCTTACCCCCCTCTCTACCCAATATCCCTCCTCTCCTCCTGCCTCCAGTCCTCCCACCACACTGTAAAACAAATCTAACTTCAAATTGCTAGCCTAAAACATTTTTTTTTTGTGGTAAGTCAACTAAAAATACTTTGTTTAATTGTGACTTATATCGAAGTGTTTATCTCAACTAACTTCATTATAGGCCTACTTCACCGGTGGGAATATGAAGGCGTATTGAATTCTGAGATCCTATGTAGTATAAATGTGCAAAAAAAATTGAAATTGGTTCGACAGTGAGACCATAAAACACTCTATCTGCCTTTTCTCAGGCTAGGATGAACCAATTTAATTTTTTTTGCACATTTATACTACATAGGATCTCAGAATTCAATAGACCTTCATATTCCCACCGGTGAAGTAGGCCTTTAAGTTCCTTGTGTAAAGTTGAAGACAGTTGCTTTGACTTTTTACATTTTCCTATAGCTTTTTTGTTTTTACAGTGCATGGGCACATAATTAAAAGTGCTGGGCTGGGTGCCCAAGTGGCTGAAGGCTATGAGTCACAAACATCCCCAGGCCTGGAAGAACGAGGGATAAATCTCCTGGGAGGAGGACTGCTCTCTCTCTCTCTCTCTCTCTCTCTCTCTCTCTCCATACACCTGGGTTCATTCAGGGGAACCCTATTACTAGGCCCTCCAATTACCCTGTCCCGGCCGCCAGCCTTAAATTTATTTGCACCGCTCGCCCACCACCATAAAATTATAACTTTGCGTAATAATTTTTTTTTCCGCTCGGTGCAATCCAACTCAAGGTTAATAGCCGCCTAGCTGACTTTGAGGGAAGGCTGAAGGATGCAGACGTACCCACCTCCTCTCTCGCGCTCTCCCCTCACCCCCTTGTTAAAGCCTGTACAAAGTAGTGCAGTGCAGTGCAAGGGAAGGGACGGGGAGTGGAAGTGCCTAGCAGGAGTTATTGTCCAGTGCAACTCCCATTAACAGCCCCCCAAGGTGCTGTAAGTGTCTCTCTTATGGGACAAACCTCCATTAATTGTCTGATCAAGAACCTTGAGACCCTCACTGTTTTACTGCATCCTAGGCCCTGAACTGGATTCAACCAGAGGGCCCCCTCGTAGAATACATTTCCATCTAATGAAAAGAGCCCCGTATAAGAAGGAGGTTCCATTAACTTCTCCTGGATAAAAGTTTAGCTTGTTTGGTGAAGTTGTGTGCTGTAAAACTTAGGTGTTGATTGTGTTTTCCAGTGCGACTGAGGCCTAACTCAACCTAACACTAGATCAAGGAGCTTGATTTAAAAGAAATGGGAAAGCAATACTGTTCAATTTTGCCCACAGCTTATATCAATGCAAACCTTGAATACAAGGGGTTCATCAAAAGGACATCTGCAGGGTTTCGTATTTATATTTATTTTCAAACTGAATCTTTGAAGACTCATTTATAATTTTTAGAGGTAGTCTTTCTCCAATCTCTGTGGGGAGGAGTCCGAAAGTGGAAGCCAGCCCCTGATTGGCCCATGCATGTAGTCATCAATCTAGCTTCCATTCAGACCGGGCCCTTCCCACTTTATGTCTGTTTGTGGAAGGCAGCCCCTGATTGGTTCATGTTAGTCATCAATCTAGCCTCCAGTCAGACCGGGCCCTCCCACTTTCTGTCCGTTAGTGTCCGTTAGAAGGCAGCCCCCTGAGTGGTTCTTGTAGTCGTTGACATCAACATGGATCGCCAAATAAGCTTGTGAGATACAGCTGGTCTCACAAGGCTAGATTGACGACTACACGGACCAATCAAAAGCTGCCTTCCACTATGATAGATGAACTTTAGGTCTGAACGTGGGCTCTAATTGGACCCGCCAAACTTTTGACCGGGCTCTTCCCCTCAGAGATATGAGAAAGGCCAGAAAGTCTGCGTGAGAGAAGTTAATGTTAAAGGCCTACTTCACCGGTTGGAATATGAAGGTGTATTGAACTCGGAGATACTATTTAGTAAAAATTTGCAAAAAATGTTTAAATCGGATCATCTTAGCCTGAGAAAAGGCAGAAAGAGTGTTTTATGGTCTCACTGTCTAACCCTACAGTTTCCTTACTGTGACATCACAGTAAGGGTCAGGAATAACAGGACAGCTGGGCCAAGGGAAGACTAAGGGAAGACTGAGGGAAGAAAAACCTCATTCATTATATTATAATAGTTATTCTATAATGATAGAACGCTGGTTCCGTGCTTGCAAAGATCAGGCTGGTCTCGCCAGGCTAGCACAATGATGGCACACCTGGTCTGCCCAACAATGGTAGTTAATGAGCTATAGAAGAACAGTGCTAAACACCTTTGCAGGCATGAGGGAGGCATCAAGGACTATTTCCCAAAAGGTTTACATTTTCTTTTAAACACAAGGCATTCCAAAACACTTGTGTGTGTAGCCTTTTATTTTATACTGTGCATATCTGTTCTTTGAGCGCTGTTTGCATTCATCTCATCAGTAACCGGCCAAACAGCAATGTTCCTACAACAATTATGAACAAAAGGTTTTCAGATATACAACAACCTCAAAAGCAAACATGTTTTGATGGAAGTCTCTTGGAATGAAAGAGCAATGGGGCTTAACATTTACCATTTAGCAAACATCTTTCTTCTTTCATAATGTTTGGGGCAAGGTGCAACTCAACGCTTCCACACTCTCATTGTTGTTTCTCCCACATTAGCGCCAGAGGGAAGACAGCATTTGGGATTTTTCAGTAAATATTAATTTCTTTGAAAAACCAAATGGTCCATTAAGACGGCAGGTTAACTTCTTCTGTAACTGTGGGGAAGGTAATGTATTTCTAGCCCACTCATGACATTGTATGTACATAATTGATAAGTAACACGACGGGCGAAGATCAAAGCTAGACATGTTAAATTAGTGTATGCTTGGCTACAGCCAAAGTATTATCTGCTGGCAAAGGTTTGCTTACAAAAAAAAGTCTTATTTTTTTGTTAAAGTACACAATTAAAACCCTCTTACAGAAAAAAGCTCTCTGGGATAATGCACCTCATCTCTAGTCCCTTTTAAGCAGAGCCAATTGTCAAAAATAATACTAATAAAAAAAGATGGAATGAGCTTTTATCTATTTCCTATTTTTTTGTGATACATCTTTCCTCTGACTCCTCCAACATGTCTTGTGCAGAACTCAAGCACAAATCCGACGTGACTTCTTCTAAAAGTGTCTTCATCGTGGCTTTAAAGGCCAAACCAAGAAGAAAAGTCTTAAGTTGTATGAGGTTGACAAGGGGAAAAAAATAACCAAAGAGATGCCTGCCTTGAAATTACGTTTACTCTCATAATAAAAAGAAGAGGAACCCTCTCTTTATCGCTTTGAACTGTGTGTGTGTGTGTGTGTGTGTGTGTGTGTGTGTGTGTGTGTGTGTGTGTGTGTGTGTGTGTGTGGCGTGTGTGTGTGTGTGTGTGTGTGTGTGTGTGTGTGTGTGTGTGTGTGTGTGTGTGTGTGTGTGTGTGTGTGTGTGTGTGTTGGGAGTTGTGCATGCAGTACTACTCTAAAGCTCCAGCCAGCTTCCATCCTCAACCCATATCTCTCTCTCTATCTCTCTCTCTCTCCTCTCTCTCTCTCTCTCTCTTTCAGATCCACATCATTGACTTTGATGATGAGAATAACATCATTAATAAGAATGTCCTCCTGCACCAAGCTGGGGAGATATGGCACATTGGCGCCAGTCCTGCAGACAAGGCTGTGCTCACCACCTGCTATAACAAAAGTGAGTCCCACTGTGTCCCTTCTGTCTCGGGCTCCTTTCAAAGCATCATGCCTCTCTTTTTGTCTTTTCTGCCTACACGTGAATATGATCATATTAATATATGTAATATTCCTATTTTTTTCCTCTTTCTGTTAATCTCTTCCATCTAATGACCTGATGCTGTTCAGTCAAGTTAACCAGGGTTTCCATGGATATTTGACTGTTTGAAATCTGAAAAAAAAACAAGGTTTTTGGCATTGAAAGCTTTTGAAAATAAACATAAGAGACAAGGGATGTATTTCTATTTTTTGTGCAAGAATAGACATTGTTCTGGTCATATGGACTAGGCATCGATGATGCTTGTACGAATGCCTAGTGTGATGGCGCCTTAAAACATATCTTTGGAATTTTTTTCACAGTATTTTTCTTGTTACACCAAACCTGAAATGTACAAACGATGTTAAGACTTGTTGTTATAGGGTCAGTATTAGAATAATAGGTTAAGGTTAGGGGGCCTGAAGGATGCATTATGGTATTGAGAGGGTTTTTTCCTCAACTATAGAATGTGTGAGTGTGTGCCGGTCGGTCACACCGGGGCAGACAGCCATGTCAGATGGTGGTATGTGGGGAGGGAGAGTGCACACTGTAGGCCCTCATCCCCTCTCTGTCAGCTCAGCTCTACATGCTTCAGTTCACAGGATGACAGCCACTCTGGACCTGGGCTGGAGCTCAGACAGCCACACCATGCACTGCTGCACACATCACACACACACAAATATATACATACACACACCACGCACGCACACACCACACACACAAACACACACACACACACAACACACACACAACACACACACACACGACACACACACACACACACACACACACACACACACACACACACCCAAAACACACACACACACAACACACCACCACAACACAACCACACACACACACACACAAACCCACATGCAACAACACATGTGCGCTCATATAGTATTTCCATACTCCATCCCTCCCGCCAACCCAATGTGTGAGTGAGAAAAGGCTTTTGTTGGAGATGATTGCTTGCCCACTTACTCCGAGTGCAAGGTTGTCTAAAACCACTCAAGAGCCTGTGGACTCGCACCGCGTTGTTTTTAATTTGACAAATAGGCCCAACGCCAGTGTGTCATAAGGCCCAACGCCTGCCCACACACTGTCAATATCTACACCAAAAAGAAATGAGGCTCTTACTCTCTCTCTCTCTCTCTCTCTCTCTCTCTCTCTCTCTCTCTCTCTCTCTCTCTCTCCTCTCTCTCTCTTCTCTCTCTCTCTCTCTCTTCCTCTTTCTTATTTTCTCCTCTCTCTAGTGCTCGTTGTGCCTCCACTGTCTCCAATTTTAGTCCAATTTACTGAATCAATCTAACGTTTACTCCACTGTTCCAATTGCAGCCTGGCAGGTGTACATGTGCCAAATAACTCATTTGCAATTGGATTAAAGAGAAAGTGTACACCACGCACACATAGTGTCTATCTACGGAGCCAAACACCAGCACTGTACTGTATACACTACACTGTGTGTGTGCGGTTGTGTGTGTGTGTGTGTTGTGTGTGGTGTGGTGGTGTGTGTATGTGTGTGGAGATGTAAATGTGTGTGTGTGTGTGTGTGTGTGTTGCGTGCGTGCGTGCGTGTGTGTTGTCCCTCTCTTTAGCCAGTGACAGCAGGGTGGTGTCCTGTGCGGCAGTATGGCGGATGCCCTCCTCTGATTGGGAGACAGGGAGTCATGAGTCACCTGACGACTCCGCCCACAACCCCCAAACCCTGGAGCTGCTCTGTCACCTAGACAACAGCGCCCACAGCAACGCCGCCTGGTAAGTGTTGTCGGGGGAACGGTTGCACTCATCAACAGTACAAGTGATGCAAGAAGCGCAGTAACTACTCTGATCCATAACCGTGTGCAATTATGTGTTTGTCTCCCGTACATTCATTGGTACAGGGAGTTATATTTAACGGACTAAATGGTAAATGGACTCCACTTATATAGCACTTTTCCCTGTTTTTTCACAGACTCAAAGCGCTTTACATTGTTTTGTACACATTCACCCAATCACACACACATTCATACACCGATAGCAGCAGCTACCACGCAGGGTGCAAGCTAACTATCGGGAACAATTCGTGGTTCAATGTCTTGCCCAAGGACACTTCGACATGTGGCGGGGAGGCGGGGGATCGAACCACCAACCTTGCACTCCAGTGGCCGATCTTCGCCACAGCCGCCCCTAACTCATAGGGTTGGAATATCTGTTTTTTTACACAGTTAAGTGTAAAAATGGGACGCAACAGGTGTCAGAATGGGCGGGGTTTGGTATTTTCTTTTGTGGTGTCTGTTCTTTAGCTGAAAGAGCGCCAGAACACTACCAGACCATCGTACATCATTACATTTGTACAGAGGGTCTGGAATCGCTCAATTGACAAACGTTCACTCACTTGAAGGCGGGTGTCTGTTGAAGTTTAAAACTATTGGATCTGCCCAGTGCCACTATGGATCTGCCAACCAAATCGCATAACGTTTGGTCGGGACGTATGTCATGCGCCGGCTTCTGAGCAACTCCTCCTGTTTGCTGATTGGACCGGCACAAATCTGGCTGGAGAGAACCCACTAATATACTTGCACACCCAGACTGACTATTGAAGGGAAATGAAGATTGAGTGGAAGTATGTAGGCGGGCGGTGCCAGGCTAACAGAACACTATAGAACAGGCTTTTTCTTTTCCATGTTGGCCACTGTCCATATAATAGAATCTTCCCACCGTCAGTCTTTTTAGTTTGAAATTCCCTCCCTTTATTTCTGCAGTCAGATGTTCCCTGGTGACTGGAAATGGAGGGGACGTAGATACAGAGTGTGTTCAAAAGACAGATTACCAAAAAAAGAGTCTAACTGGTACTTTCACATGGTTTGAAGGTTGCTGAGTGTAATGCTCCAGCCAATGTTGTTTTTTAATACAGTATGTTGTATCTTATCTCATTCAGCAGTCCTGTAAGTCCAGTAAAAAAAAAGCTCTCCTCTCCTCCCTTCCTCACTATATCTCCCTTCATTATGAATGTTCTTTTTGGCTCAGTCTATTTACTGGCCCACATCTTAGATTGTAGTCTGGGCCCCAATCTTTTTGTCTTACAGTTGGAGCTCCTTGTGCACAATGCCTGCACATAACTCACCGGCAATGAGAATGAAAATCAATGGTCCTTCCCCCTTTTTTTTGGTCCAGTGTTCATCGGCTGGCGCGTGATTGCTATCATTTTTTAGAGGCGCCAATCATTTGATGCATAGTGTAGCAGGTGTCTGCCAGGGAGAGATAAAGATGGAGAGGCAGAGAGGAAGACAGAGGGAGGAAGACAGAGAGAAGCTTAAAGAGAAGAACCCAAAAAGAGGAGAGGAGAGATTGCATTTGTACCACTGTGGGTTTGTTCTGTGCTTGTGTGTGTGTGGAAAGAGGGTTTTTTGTTACGTGTGTGTGTGTGTGTGTGTGTGTGTGTGTGTGTGTGTGTGTGTGTGTGTTGTGTGTGTGTGTGTGTGTGTGTGTGTGTGTGTGTGTGTGTGTGTGGTGTGTGTCAGAGGGCAGGTCAAGCAAGGCTGCTGGGTAAAGATTGATGGCTACGGGCTCCACCATCTTAACACCCTTCGAGCTGTAACCCTCACAAGGGCACACCACACTGTGTGTGTGTGTGTGTGTGAATTTGGTGCTGTGAAGCCTGTAGCCTATGCTGTGCGCTTTTGGCTCCCCTGAATGGATGGCTTTGGTCTGCTGCCCACCTTCTCCATCTCTCTACAACAGACACACAGACACACACACACACAAACACAAACACACACACACACACACACAAACACACACACCCACACATACACACACACACACACAACTGCAGGCTGTGTGTGTGTGTGTGTGTGTGTGTGTGTGTGTGTGAATGTTTGTGTGTGTGAAGCAGACAAAGGGTAAAGAGATTGAAGTTTGTATTATTATGAGGCTTTCGTCTGTTTAAGTGTGTGTTTGTGTGTGTGTGTGTTCACCTGCCCGCGTGTGTTTGCGTCCACTGTAGCGTGTCTGCCCGTTTGTGTGTGTGTGTGTGTGTGTGTGAAGCCGAGTCTTTCATGTGTGTGTTATCTGGTAGCTGGTGTCCCTCCACTCCCACTAACAATAACACTTTTCTCCTTGCTCCCAATCCCCTCATTGTTTGGGTGGGCAAACATTTGAGCCTCTGCCCTGCTGTGGAGCGTGCTCTGAATGGAAATATATTGTCCAAATAAAAATACACCCAATTCACCCCTACCCCAAAAAAAGAATAAACCAAAAATAAAATGGGCTGAACAAAGCTGGGAAAAATCCTTCTCGTGCCTATGTGTGCACCATGCATGGCTCTGCTATTTTATTCCCTTTTTCCTTATTTTTTTTTCTCTGAGTCTGTCTGGTTTGGATTGGGTTGAGCGAATCGATTCCCATGGAGCCATTTGAGCCAATCAGGGCCCACCGCAGGGATGGGAAAGGCAACAAGGTTCATTCTAAAGTGTGATGTGACAGGAGGGGGTTAAGGTGTGTGTGTGGGTGTGTGTGGTGTGTGTTTGATTGTGTGTATTTGGGCACACACACACACATGCATGAATGCAATTGTGCAATCATTTTGAGTGCAGGACTTTCCTTATAAAGTATGGCTGTGTATTGGTCAATTTATATATATATATTTTATATAAAATTAATTAATATATTGAAAATAATATATGAAAGGGTCAAAATAAAAGACAAAATATAAAAAGCAGCTGCTGTTGGAAGTTCCAGGAATACACACACCCTGCTATGGATATAGCTCCACTGCATTGTGGGTCAGCCTCTTAGGCAAATGCTAAGGGAGCAAACCCTGACAGAAAAGCAGTGTACCTTAACATATCAAAACCCGGCAGCCTCCTGCAGTCAGGATGGGGACTGGTTGTCTTGGGACCACCCATGCCACTAGGTTTACCTCTTCCTGGCGAAGATAGTGCTACTGGGGAAGGCGCACCCCATTTTACACTTTAAAATTCCATGCGCAGGTATCCACTTTTAGCCATTAAGCACCAACCCAATGCGAATGCAGACAAGGATAAGTTTTACCAGTCCCTTGACGAAGTTCTTGGTCGGATCCCTAAGACTGATAAGATTCTTTTGCTGGGGACTTTAATGCTCGAGTGGGACAGAACGACAGGGTATGGGATGGAGTACTTGGCAAACATGGTATTGGTCAGATTAATGCAAATGGCATGAGACTACTCACTCTGTGCTCTGAGCACAACTTAACAATAACCAATACACTTTTCCAACAGAGGAACAAATACAAAACCTCATGGATGCACCCCCGCTCAAAACACTGGCACCTGATTGACTTTGTCATTGTTAGACGATGTGACATCAGTGAGTAATCATCACCTGTGCCATGAGGGGTGCAGACTGCTGGACAGATCATCGTATGATTGTGGCTAAGATACGCATGACAGTTCGCCCTCCCATGCGGCGAAGAGAAAGTAACAGGAGGCAGCTGAATTGCACCCGCCTTCAGAACGAACATGTCAGAAATTGTTTCCGTAGCTCGGTTGCTGGGAAGCAGAAGGACATAGAGTTGTCAGTAAAGTCAGAAACTTTGGAGCAGAAGTGGACCTCCATTAGCTCTGCTCTCTATGACGCAGCAGCTCAAACAGTCGGCTTTAAGAGTAAGAATCACCAAGATTGGTTTGATGAAAACTCTACACCATCCATGATATGCTTGAGAATATGCATAGATTGCATCGTAAAGCCCTCAGAAATCCATCCTGCAGTTTGCAAGGGAGCAATGGAAGAAAGCGAGGCAGGAAGTTCAGAGGACCACTCGGATTGCAAAGAACGAGTGGTGTGTGAAAAAGGCTGAATAAATTCAGTATTATGCCAATATAAATGACATGCATACTTTTTACAATGCTTTAAAAACTATATATTGCCCAACAAATCGCTCTATTACTCCTTTGAAGTCAGCAGACGGTCTGACACTTTTGAAAGATCAAAATTACATTCTGTTAAGGTGGGCCGATCATTTTGATTGCCTCCTTGATCAGGAGGCTGATGTGGACCTCAGTGTTTTAGAAGAATAGCCTGATCACCCCCCAATTGACACTCTAATCAGCCACCAAGCTTTTCGGAGGTTCAGTCAGTATCTGTTCCCTCAGGAACAACAAGTCTCCTGGAAATGACAAGATCCCAGCTGAGCTCCTTAAGCAGGGAGGATTCCAATGTACGAAAATTCTTTATCAGTATATCACTGAAGTCTGGACTGGAGAGAAAATTCCTCAACAATGGAAAGATGCTAACATTGTCACAATTTATAAGAACAAGGGTGATAAGGCTATCTGTGCATTAGTAGGGGTATTTCACTACTGGCTGTGCTGGTAAGGTCCTGGCTAAGGTGATGTTGAACAGATTGGTCAGTAACATCACAGAGTCAATGCTGCCTGAATCACAATGTGGCTTCAGAAAAAGCAGGAGTATGGTCGACATGATCTTTACAGCACGGCAACTTGAGGAGAAGTGCCGGGAACAACATCAGGATGTTTTTGTAGCTTTTGTCGACCTCTCCAAAGCATTTGACTCTGTTCAGAGAGAACTGTTGTGGGACATCCTCCTAAAGTTTGGCTGTCCCAAAAAATTTGTTAACATCCTCTGTCAGCTCCATGATGATTTGACTGCTAGAGTGACCATGGGAGGAAAAGAGTCCGCTCCTTTCCCTGTTCGTTCGGCGTCAAGCAGGGTTGTGTGCTGGCAGCTGTGCTCTTTAACATATTCCTTCTCTGTGTAACTCAGCTTCTCCATAAGGAGATTGAGAATAGCAGTGGTGTGCATGTAGACTTCAGACTGGATGGAAACCTCTTTAAAATCAGGAGATTCCAAGCTACCGCCAAACTGCTTGATGAAAGGGTCCTTGAACTGCAATATGCAGATGATTGTGCATTTGTTGCTAACTCTGCAGAAGAGCTCCAGTCTGTCCTTAATACTGCAGCCAAAGCATACAGCAGGATGGGTTTAACCATCAACACCACCAAAACAGAGGTTATTTGTCAATGGAGTGCCAGCCCCCTTTCCACTATGCCTGTCTTTATAGTTGCTGATGAACAGCTATCAGTAGTTCCCGTCATTTAAATAGCTGGGGAGTAGATAGATGTGGAACAATGGGGATGGGTAGTATGGGCATTGTCACTACCTGGAGCTTGCTTGTACGGAGCCTGGGTCTGTTGAAGGTGGCTATGCTGTTTTTGGTGTGTAGCCTTGTAGTAGGATAGGATAGTAGAATCAGCATGACACTACTGGAGCATGTTTGTACTGGCTGGTTGTTAGGTGGCTGTGTGTTGCTGTGGTAGCCATATGATAGGATAGGGAAAGTAAAGTAAGTAAGTGAAGAAGTATTTCTTTAAATATTTTTTACAAAAAGGTTAAAAGTGGACGTCATCATCGAAATCGATGGACAACCAAGAGAGAGAGAGAGAGAGAGAGAGAGTGTGTCTGTGTGTGTGCATGTGTGTGTGTCTGGTGATTGGGGGGCTGTCAGTCAATGATGTGGCCTTTACAACCCAGCCTTTTTTCAACCAGGTCTTAGGTTAAACACTTGGATGTTTGTTTTGTGCACCTGGTGGTTTCTCCCTGTGGAGCCAGCAGGTGTTGGTCAGAAATAATCTCGGTGATGTTAAGGGGCGAATGGCAGGTGCATCAAAAAGATAATTGTCAATTTAGTGTGACATGGGAATTACTTTTAGAGTTCTGTCCATCATCTTCTGTCTAATAATACAATTAGAGTTGGCTTGAAAGCATTTTATCAAATCCCAACCCAGTATTGAATCTCCTTTTCCGAATACCCTCCTCTAATCTAAATTGGTTTGTCTGGCTCAAGGAGAGCGCATTAACCACCAGACAACAGCCCACAAGTTAAACTTTTTAGCCTGTATGGAATAAGTGTTTATTAGCAGCTGCTGATGATGTACGCTGACACATTTTAAAAAGGCACAAGTGGCCATCCACGTCTTGCCAAATATGTGGTAGCGTCTCACCCTTAGATTGTTTACATAGCTATTTTCTAACACTATAGTGCTGTGCCTGTTAGTATGTGCCTGTGGGCCGCTGCTTGGATTTTGATGCACATCTATTTGTGCTATTATGGTAGCGGTCTAGTACCTTTTTGGTAGACATCCACACACTTCTATAAGTTAGATGAATAGCAATAAGAGATAACAGTTTCAATAAGAGATGTGTTTGTGTCAGAGTACGTTGTATTTCCTGCATCTTTGCCCTCTGTGATGTTAAGGATATGTTTGGGTTGAGGGGAAGGCTCTCTGAAAACCACTGCTCACTGATAGATATATACGTTTAGGCAAAATGAAGGTGTGCTATAAACCATGTATAATTAACCATGTTCCCAGATTCAGTGAATGATTTATTGAGTTGATCTGTTATTCACCATTCAAAATGATAGCCAACACTTTGTTAATATGACACCCACATTGTAACACATGGTGATTATAAACCCCAACCCCAACCACACACACACACACACACACACAACACACACACCACACACCACACACACACACACACACACACACACACCACACACACACACGCACCACACACAACACAACACATTCACTGCCCTTGGTGTCTCGTATTCCAAAGAAAGAAAGAAGCACACATACACTTTGTTTGTGTTGACTGTTTTCTTTGTATCCTATAGGTGGCTGGGATTAAACTCATATGGATGTAAAGTTGAATGAGAACAGATGGACTGAAGAGAGACAGATAGAGAGACATAGAGAGGGACAGAGAGAGAGACGAGATAGGAGATAGAGAGGGACAGAGAGAGCGGACAGAGAGACATGAGGAGAGAGAGAGAGAGTGGATCGGTGTCCCAGACTTAGATTTATGGGGCTGTAAAACCTCCATAGCTCTCTCCATCAGTATTTACATACCACTCCAGTAGCCAGTGTGCCAGCTTGTTGCAGAGCTCAAGGTCAAATGCACATAACTTATATTCTTAATAAGAGAGACAGAGAGAGAGAGGCAATATGCGATACCTAACACCTTGCAGCCTCTGCCTCTTACTGCCTCTCGCATGCATTAATTAATACTAGAGGGATGCATACAATGTGTAAAAGTGGTGGTATATTTTAATTGGCACTATGGTGTGCTAATTTATGTGTTTTGTGTGTGTGTGGGGGGGGGTGGGGTGTGTGAGAGGTGTGTGTCTGACTGTGTGGTGTCAATCCAGTAAGGTTGTTAGTGCAGTGAGTTAATCAAGAGGTGTTTGTGTGCTGCTGTGAGTTGTTAGGTTGTGTGTGTGTGTGTGTGTGTGCTGTGTTCTGTATTGTGTGTGTGTGTCTGTGTGTGTGTCTCTGTATCTGTGTGTGCTTCTGGTCTGTATCTGTGTGTGTGTGTTCTCATGTTGATGACATTGAGGGAGGGGACATACATCACATCACTCTGTCACATTATGGGGACGTGCCTCCCTTCAGAGGACAAAAAGCTAATCCATTGAAACTGGTCCTCATTTAAGGCTCATTTGCTCTATTTACCAATGATGGGGGTTACTGGTTGCTATAATGATCGCTCCTCTCCAAGCGGGCCGTGAAACATCCCTTCATAGTGTGACTCCACTCTGAGAGATGGGTGGCCAAAACCCACATTCAACAGTTCATTCTAAAATCCTTAGCCTCATAGCATAATTGCCTAAATCATATTTACTCTTAAGTGAGCCTTGAGCTCTCTAATCAGATCTCTCAAATCAGATCTTCCATCAATTTTCCAAACTTGCAGTCTTATTATTTCTACTATATGTTTTTGTCTTGCTGAACCTCAGCTGAGAGACATGTACTGTGCATTTGCTGCACAGGAATAACACCATTAATATAATACATTTTAAACTTAAACTATTTGCATAATTGCACGGCCAAAGCACACAAGTTGGTCCCAAAACCTTTCCTTCGTTTTGGATCAAAGGTTATATTGAGTTACATTGTGATTCAAGCGCTTATAAAAAGGAGTATTCGGCGGCGGTAACTTCATCGTGATTAGTTCATTGTAGTCTTGTAAAATGTAGTGTTAGGTGAGAATCTAAACCACATGGACTACAGTTGAAGTAAAAAAAAAGCATTACCTTGTACCGAGGTAGAACTAAAGGCCTCCACACACATCCTACCTCTACTGCGCGTCTACCTCGCGTCTGCGTCTGACTTTTTTCACCAACCGTGTAATTAACCTAGAGCGGGCACACATCCAACCTCAGAAGCACTGCTGATGCGCGTCGGAGGCACGTCTGCAGCGACGCTCCCCTTTACCTCAGGAGGCTCACATATTTTTTTCTGAGAGCCGCGCGTCTCTCTCGGGTCTCTGTGCTTTAACTGATAGAGAAATACTCTGCTGAGAGTAACATTGACTTCATACCGGCAGCTTTCGCTGTAGTTTCACCATTTACTGGTGTGTCCCTTTCAAAATAAAACTTCCAACAAGCGAAAATGTGGCAAAAAAAAAAAAAAGGCAATGGGGCGTACGGATTACCGTCGAGACTCAATATTAGACTCAATATAAATCATAGGCATCATAAATGACATGATAAGGGTTTTATATTATATTGGATGCTGCCCAACCCTAGTTTGATTCGCATAACTGTTAAAGGCAAGGCAAGTGTATTTATATTGCTCAATTCAGACACAAGGCCATGCAAAGTGCTTTATAGGCGCATCAAATACATCAAGATTAAAATACATCAAGTATGGGGAATCGAGATACAAATTAAAAATTAAATAAAAACAACAGGTTAAAAGGGAAACAGAAAAGTCTTCAGATTTGATTAATACGAACTGAGAGTTGTAGAAGACCTCAAGTTAAAGGGGGCAATTATCATGCCAAGATCTGCTATTTCATCCGGGTGTTAAACACATTAGTAGAAATGTCGTTGTATTATAATAGAGGAAAAATGAATACAATCTGCATAAACTGGATAAGTAATTAAAACATACAGTACAATGACATTTCCTAAAATGAGTTGGGTTAATATGCTGTCAGCATGCTGGTGTCTGCACTGATTGGTGTGGCAAGTCTGACTGGATATCAGGACACCGTGGCTCAGGTCAGAGGGTTGGCGGTTCGATTCCCACCCTGCCACTTGTGTCATGGTTGTTGGGCAAGATACTTCACCCACCTTGCCTCCTGTGAATGTGAGGTGGTGGTCGGAGGTGCTGTAGGTGCTGAATGGCAGCCACACTTCCGTCAGGCTGCCCCAGGACAGCTGTGGCTATTGTCGTAGCTTACCACCACTGGTATGGCTGTGTGTGAATGAATGATAGCTGGATATCTGTAAGGGTGATTTGACTGTGAGAAAAGCGCTATACAAATCCAATGAATCCATTATCATTTGTATTATAGACAATGCAGCACAAGATGGTCAGACCATGTTACTTTAAACAGGTATTACCAGCTAACACACATCTAATCACTATGACATGATTAGATATGAGGATTTCTGGGAAATTATTAGAAGCTATTGCAATGCAATAACAGTAAAAAAAATGACTGAAATAAATATATAATAATATGTAAATTGTATGCAAATACTTTGTCCAGGTAGTTGTGTGTAGGTGTATTTAGAACTGAATATCCCCATTAACTTGACTTTGATTTTAGTCTCATCTTGTTGCACAAAATCAGAAGTGGAATCTCCCCAGCGCCATGCCTTGTTTGGCAGAGATCACTTGATAGCCAGTTTGAAGAGAAGGAATGAATACTGCCACCACTGATTACAGCCACTCTGGGACAAAAACTGTATTAAGATACAATTCTAAAAGCAAACCCATCATTTAAGTGAAGAGTAAATCTCATGGCAATGTGGCGTCCTTATTGTGTGTGTGTGTGTGTGTGAGCGCGGCTATGCATCCCTATACAACCCTTGACTCGCTGCTGCTCAGGAGGGCAGTAAAAGTTGTCCCTCAGCAGCCATGAATTTCCCCTCCCTTATAAACAGCCCTCCCACCTCCCCTCCATCCTCCTGCATCCCCCCCCCTCCAGCTTTCTCCAATAGAACTGTGTATATATGAAACCTCTCCTCCCTTCCTCTGTCATTTATTTTATCTCTGGTGAACACTCTCACCTCCTCTAACACACACACTCTCTCAAACACTGACATTGTTGCCTCTCGCTTCAAGTTGACAAATGAGTCCAAGAAAATGGTGTTGGCTAATTGATGAACTCATCTAAATAAATGCCATCGTTACGTAAACCTCTAAAGGCCAGGACACACCAGTCCGACATGTTCCTACTACGCAAAAAATGTTGTCGGACCGTTTCAGGAAGCTCCAGCCTTCTCGTCGCGGCCAGAGAACACACCAAACTGACTGCTGACTTTCCGTACGCTCTGTTGCTTGCGCGGGACGTAATGTCTCCATAACAGCAGGCGGCGCTAATCTGTATTGTGGCCCGAAAAAATACGAAAGCCGGAAATGATGGGACAGCTCTCTAGAGCATAAACATAGATAGAAATACGTATTTATGTTTATGCTCTAGAGAGCTGTAACATAAAAAAGCATAAACATAGATAGAAATACGTATTAAAAAAAAAAAAAAAAAAAAAAGATAGAAATACGTATTTATATTTATAGACCATAAGAGCACAATTTTTAGCAGAGAGTGTCGAGCATGGTGTCGAGCAGTCAACAAGGGTTGATGCATGTGAGTACTCTCAAAACGAAACGAACAAACACATTAAAACGATGGCTAGCTGTTGTTAGCTGTTTGTGCTACTCGCCTCACTTCCGGGCTTCACTGATTCGCTAGCCTTCCACCAATCAAATTGCTCCAAATGAAAGACAGTCGGCTCAAAACAAGCCCGACGACCTCTACGTCGGCCGACGTCACGGCACACACCAAACAGATTCGTGTCCCGACCCCCTACCGACACTACGACGGCGATTATCTGGCCGGTGTGTCCTGGCCTTAATGACAGCAACTTTAAAGTAGTGACATGCTCACAGCTAGACCAACAACATCTGTACATTCTACCTCCTTTATTGATAGTGCAAAGAGATAGAGGTGAAATGGGGCAGAGAGGGGAGAGACATGCAGAGAACGAACGCGGGCGGGAATCGAACCCGGGTCTGCTGCTGGGCCCGGCCCGGGGTGGGGACGCCCTACTAACTGAGCTAAGGGCGCCCCCACATTCTACCTCCTTTAACCACAGCCCTTTGTTTTAGCTAGAAAGTTGCACTATATGAAAAACATTAACAATCATATATTTTCCAGGATTGAATACAGGCAGGGATACTTCACCCATACAGAACCGGCGTTCTATCGTTATAAAATCGCTAATATAATATAATGAATGAGGTTTTCCTTCCCTGAGTCTTCCCTTAGTTTTCCCTTGGCCCAGCTGTCCTGTTAATCCTAACCCTACATTTTACCATGTGTGATGTCACACTTGGGAAAATGTAGGGTTAGACAGTGAGACCATAAAACACTCTTTTTCTGCCTTTTCTCGGGCTAGGATTAACCGATTTCTAAAATGTTTGCACATTTATACTACATAGGATCTCAGAGTTCATTACACCTTCATGTTTCTACCGGTGAAGTAGGGCTTTAAACTTATTGCCAGGTCTCTGACTGCGATGACATATTGCTTTGGAAGTCAACAGGACTCGGAGTAGAAATCTCTGCTTTTTTCTCACTACAGTATAGGGTTGTGTCCTCTGTCTTATCCCATGTTACCTACATTACATTCAAAGGCTTGGAATCAATCAACAGTAAGGGAATATTAACTCAGCATTTTTGGCTTAAGTGTAACGGTATACAGTAAGGTAAGGCCCCTGTGGCTCATGCATAGAATAGACATTTTTAAATAGAGCACAGAGGAGGATCACAACTCCCAACAAGCATGCAGTGAGAAATCAATACTCTGCAGCAAGTAGTGTGCTGGGAGGAATCAAAGCTAAGTATGCAGTAAAAGCTAGCACATTTTAACACCAGTGTGGCAGCCCTGTATACCCACTGCTGTGATGGAACACTAGATTGACATAATTGGGCTGCTGGATTTGCCAGGAAGTACTATGCAAACCCTGTGCAGAACTCAGTTATAATGTGCTATCAATGGTTAGCTGCTACAGCCTTATCTGTGTAGGTCTGGATAACCTTGCACTGGGCGATGTGATTATGTGGCATGAGCCTTTTATGCACAAGTAACATGGCAGACTGCATGTATAAAAACCTTAGTTTGTTTGTGTGGATAGATAGATAGATAGATAGATAGATAGATAGATAGATAGATAGATAGATAGATAGAGAAAGGAGCAGGGCTACCAACCTATCTTGAGCTAGGGTTAACAGTAAACGACTAATTACATTCCCATCAACTGTATTGTACGTTACGTGTTAATTAACAAATGTTAGCACGCTATAACGCTTGCTGACAATAACATGTATCTTAAAGCACCGCTGGTCCTGAGTACAGCTTCATGGATTGATTATAGCCAACACATCTCTGATTATAATTTCAAAACCGAGAATTATTGAATCCTTTGACCAAGTATTGTGGATATTCAAACTTCAAAGCCAGATATACCTGATGTATTTAGAGCACCACATGTGTATTCATTTACGGCTTACAAAAGCTTAAAAGTATTCAGTAAATGCATTACATCCTGCTGTTTCACTAACGTTTGCTTACATCTTCAGTGCCCGATTGTTTTCGTGCTGAGCCTTTTTAAAATATTGAATGTCATATTTGACACAGACACGGTATAATGAAGTCCGAAAATAAAGAAAAACATAGCTCAACGCCCGCCCTAACGTTTAACATGTATAACATCATGTAACATTCTTTAAATGTTGTCGACTCCCTCACACTACACAGTGCTTGCAAGACACATCATGCTTCTGCCATTCTGCATGCATTCCCCAGGCATGATCTGGTTGGTTCAGCCTTAGTTTCATATACAAAGTTGTGTATTCAGCAGATAATGTGAAATCTAACCCAGCGATCTCCATTCCTCACAGTATGTGTGGATGTAGCCTGTGAGCACAGCTTTGACCAACATCTCTATTCTAATTGACTGTGACTTTGTGCCTTTTGTGTAAATTTACAGTGTTATGTGGGAGCCCATGGGGGACGGCAAGCGTGTGATTTCATTGGCCGATAACCATGCACTACTCTGGGACCTGGAAGAGAGCTCAACACAGGCCACGGTAACACACACACACACACACACACACACACACACACACACACACACACACACACAAAAAAACACACACACACACACACACACACACACACACACACACACACACACACACACACACACACACACACACACACACACACACACACAACACACACACACACAACACACACACACACACACAACACAACCACAAATACACACACACAACACACACACAACACACAACACACAACACACACACCACACACACACAACAAAACTAACCAATAATACAACACAACACCATATCACACAATACCTAACTCATTATTTGATAACAACCATATCGTCTTGCTGTTATCAGACGCACATCCTCTCCTCTGCAACAACAGCAGAGTGGCCACTGTTCATTCTGTCTTACACACACACACACACACACACACAACACACACACACACACACACACACACACACCACACACACACACACACACACACACACACACACACACACCACACACACACACACACACACACACACACACACACACACACACACACACACACACACACACACACACACACACACACACACGTACAGCAGTCACAACACACAACATATCTGGGCAGGTTTCTAAGCTGGGTCTACTAGAGGTGTCAAGTCTCTCCCACAGTGATAGTAATAGTCTTGTTCAATAAGTAAGAGAAAGCCCATTATTCCTGTGGCTTTTTGCTCATACGTGGACAGAACCGCACTACATGGTCTAAATGTATGTGGACACGGATCATTGAACCCATTTGTGATAGTTGAACATCTCATTCACACACTCACAAAAGGATTAGCATCGATATGCTGCTATTTAGTGCATTTTCCAAGCAGGTTTTGATTTATATTTCCTGTGCCAAAAAAGGTATTACTTTCCAAAGGTCCAGGAGTATGAAGGGCTGAACCATGTCACTGATTGGTCAAATGCAAAAACACGGAAGTTGCCAAAACTTCCTTGACACAGTTTTATTGAAAATATGAAGGATTTGAGCTTCCACCACTTCCATTCTGCTAGAAAGACATTAGCCAGAGCCAGCGGTAAGGTGTGGAGTTTGGTTAGAATACAGATGAGTGGATCACCTTGTAAACAAGAGGAAGTACTTTTGGTCAGTTGGCCTGTAGTTGTTTCCTTCCTAATGCTAGACCCCTTTCCAGTCTACGTCACACCGCGTCACTCCCCGCTCTACTGCGCATGTCCGCCGCAGAAAGAGACAAGAGAGACACTAGCGACAATCATGTCTTGTTGTGCTGTTGGATGCACAAACCGCTCATTTTTTGTTTGAATGGTGATAAAGCTAGTAAATGCCCAAATGCACCGCTGTATAATTACATAAATGAGTGGTGAAATGTTTACAATAAGGACAGTGACCGGAGACGAGGCTATAGCAATGGAAAGCAATGGAGGCTTATTTACAATGACCCAGACGTTATACATCTCCGTCCTCTTCCCTTGTATTTGACTCTATGGTTTGACTAGGCAGTAGGGGTTTACACTTGTAGCCGGTAAGTAGGCTAAATCATATCATTTAGGAAAAATCAATAAACGAATACCGAGTGGGGTCGACATGTGCTAGCTAGCTTTAGTAGCCTACAGTAGTCCGGACACGGAAGTCGTCGGGGCCATTTCTTCTCATCATTTATAGCTCAACTGCCGGCAACGCGTATGGGTCATTAAGACGTATCCCGTTCAATATTGTTAATGTTTAAGCATAACCAATGTTATCACTCGCTGATAAACTGTTTTTAGTAAGCTGACAACATCGCTATTTAACACCATAGACCTATAAAAAACACCACAACTGCAATATAACTAAACGGGTAACCATGGCAACCATGTGCTTTCTGCATGTAAGCTGCGCACGCATCCGCCGTGTTGGTAAACAAAAAATCCCCCTATAGGTGAAGAGGCTCTCCACTGTAACATTTCCTGTCTCCAACTTGCAGGCTTTGCAATTAAAAT
Source organism: Ammodytes dubius (assembly GCA_026122265.1). Taxonomy (NCBI): domain Eukaryota; kingdom Metazoa; phylum Chordata; class Actinopteri; order Uranoscopiformes; family Ammodytidae; genus Ammodytes; species Ammodytes dubius. The sequence goes on from CM047517.1 coordinate 29,586,992, forward strand.
TGCTATTATGTATTTAAAGACTCAAGTTAATGGTGTGTGTCAGGTGTGTGTGTGTGTGTGTGTGTGTGTGTGTGTCAGGTGTGTGTGTGTGTGTGTGTGTGTGTCAGGTGTGTGTGTGTGTGAACATGTGAGAGCAGTGGTGTGTCTGCCGTTCCATTATAAGCCATGAGCAAGAGGAATATTAATGGGTCATTGGTAATTCATGCGCTCGTTGAGAGATTCACACAAAGGGCAGCCGGGTCACACAGCTAATAGATACACTAGTGTGTGTTTGTGTGTGTGTGTTTGCATGCAAGTTTATTCATGTGTGTGTGTGTGACCTTAGTAACCTGACGCTTTGAAAAATCTCTAGCTGCAGTTTGTAAATGCATGCACACACTCTCCCTCGATCTCTCACCAGGTCTGTCAATGTGTGTCTGTTGTAATCTCACAGGAACATATTTATGCCAACCCCAGTGCATGACAAAAACCCTTTTTGGTCACTTAGAGGAGCGGAATGCATGACTACTTCATACATCATGTGTGTTTGACTCTAGCCAGTAGGGGGGGCTGCATTTACATCGATTAAGGGTCAAATCCCAATGAACTGTGTGTTGTATTGTATTACTGCCAGACAGCTGGGAACATATCTTTTGTCAGAACTGTGTAGAAAAAAGGAATTGTTGGCAAGAAAAATAATGCCATTTTATCACAATGAACCAAATGTATCTCCCACCTACGGTTCAGTTGAACAGTCGTCAACGTAGAAGGAATCATCGTTAGTGTAAATATTGTGTAGAGTACAGCGAAATGCTGATTAATATCAGTGTTAGCCAGCTAGCTAAGGAAAGCTAACCCCCCCCCCCCCCCCCCCCCGTTAGTAAAGACCACTTAAAACTAAAACAAGCCAAACTCCAATCACAGTGGTGGAAATGTTGTGACTCCCGCAGCGGACACTTGGTATGAATGTACCGTGATACCACCCAACCCTACTCAAACATTCATTCATTCATAAATCCATAAATCCACCATCCCGTGTGTGTGCAGTGATTCTTAGAGCCTGTAACTTCTGAGGTGAAGTAGGAGTTGTTGATCTTTCTCCCTCTGACACTGGACCACCGGGCTATTAAACACTGTATCAAGGGAGAAGGAGAGAGGTGGAAAAGTATTGTAATGAGAAAAGAGAAGACGGAGGGCAGGATGGAGTAACAGAGGGGGCAATGGACTGATTGGAAAGATGGAGAGAGAGAGAGAGAGAGGGATACAGATGAGGAAAGAGAGTGGGCTTGATGAGGAGGAAGAGAATGGAAGAAGAGGGGAGAGAGAGAGAGCTTGGCAGCCAAGACAAATTCCTCCAGTGCTGATGAGAATGCTAATCTCTTTCCCTCCATCCCTCCTCCCTCTTTTCATCCCACTCTCCTCTCCTCTGCTGTTCCCTCTGTTTGTCAGAGGGGGTGATGTGTTCATCTTAAGCCGTGTCCAGCTGCAGTGTGGATGTGTGTCTCTCTCCCCGATTAGTGTGTGTGTTGTGCCGTGGGTGTTTGCGTGACTGTGTCTGCTTGCATATTTATTTATTTAACTTTTATTTATCCTCGAGAGACCAATTGAGGGGTGACCCTCATTTACAATTGCGTCGAGTTCAAACAAATTCAAAGGAAAAACAACAATACATAAACAATATTCAATGCAAATACATCAAATACACAACAACAGGTGAAGAGAAAAACAATTGAAACATTTACACAGTGGTGAAGAGTGGCAGCAATTAAAAGGAAATGGGTGAAAGTACAATATAGCCTAATTAAAACAGTTACAGGTAGAGTTTGGCAGATTTAAGATAGTTTGTTTAAATTGGTTAAAGGATATGAAGTTATTTAGTTTAATTTGTTGCTGTAAGTTGTTCCAGGAGTCAGGGGCACTGAAGCTAAAAGCTGTCTTTCCCAGCTCAGACCGGGCTTGTGGGACATAAAGCATAAGCATGTCAGTGGAGCGGGTCTGATAAAGCCCATCTGAAATTTGCAGCATTTCTGTTAAATAACGAGGAAGCTTCCCGGTCAAGGCTTTGTAAATAAAAATGTGCCAATGTGCGTCACGTCTCTCTTTAAGGGAGGACCACCCAACCTTTTCATATAAAAGACAATGGTGTGTGTCATAAGCATCTCCTGTAATGAACCTTAAAGCAGAGTGAAAAACAGAGTCCAGGAGTTTAAGACATGAATGTGATGCATGCCGGTAAACCACATCACCGTAATCAAGGACAGACATGAAAACTGCCTCAATAATCCTTTTCCTACTAAATAAAGGGAAGGTGGTTTTGTTCCTATAAAAATAGCCAATTTTTTGTCGTAGTCGACAAACAAGATTTTTATATGAAAATTAAAAGTGAGTTTATCATCTAACCAGATGCCGAGATATTTGTACTCTGTGACTCTTCCAATTAAAAATCCATTCTTTGTAAAAATATTAAAATCATTCAAATTTGTAGTTCTTGCTCTGGAGAAACACATATATTTGGTTTTGTCTGTATTTAGAACAAGCCTGAGGTCCACTAGACAGTCCTGCAGGGTGTTAAAAGAGCTTTGTAGGTTCTGAAATATATTCATATAGTATGAGAGAGGATCATGTATATACCAGTGTGCATTGTTTGAAGGAAGATGTGTGTGTGTGTGTGTGTGTGTGTGTGTGTGTGTGTGTGTGTGTGTGTGTGTGTGTGTGTGTGTGTGTGTGTGTGTGTCATCAATTACAATCACTGGTGGAATTGAGTGAGAACATCTCCGCCTGCTCACAGCAGACCCACACACCTTGTCCTGCACATCTGCTCACACACATACACACTCACTCACTCACTCACACACACACACACACACACACACACACACACACACACACACAAACACGCTCTTTCTTCCGGAGTCTAGAGAAAAAGCATAAATGCGTGGCGATTTGACAGATAGCTTTGTATTAGTGCCGCTTGCGTCCTTAAATGAACACGTCCCCTTGTGTTGTGTGTACTGCCTTGTTAGGGCCCCTAATTTGGTTAGTGCACTAATAAAGCGGGGAACCTGGGACGCACGGAGCTCAGGCTGTTACCGATGCACCACTTGCATATCCACAGAGAGGGAGAGTCCGGCTCCTGGCTTATACCCTCCGAGACTACACAGCTTCTGTTCTGTGAAAAATACAGGGACCATCAGCGAATTTTGCAAATGACTCATCTGTTACAAAGATTAGATTTTATTTAATTTAATTTTTTTTCAAGTCTCGTGTTCTTCCTGCTTGACTGACGACTCTGTTTACCTGTACGTTTTACAGTGTAAACAAATGTATCCAATCAAGAATTAGTTACAATCCCTCTTAACTGTTGAGCAGGTCGCAGTAGCCAACCATGATATCTTGGTATAAGCTGTGTGCGTGTGTGCGTGTGTGTGTGTGTGTGTGTGTGTGTGTGCGCCTGCCTGTGTGCGTGCATGTGATTGTCAGTTGGCAAAGACAGTGGTTACAAATTCAAATGGGGTGTCATTTCTCCATTGCCCTGCACCTTTAAGTCACAGTGACAATGTGAGTGAGAGACAGGTGGGTGGAGGTGAGCAGTCTACAGCTCTGTTTCACTGTGCGCCTACAGAGACTCCATACTCACTAATGCCTCCGCTCAGCACTGAGCAAACCCTTTTAATCCTCTCAAAACTATACACCACGTGCATATGTAATTTACCTGAGTTTAACTTCACTGAACACACACACACACACACACACACACACACACACACACACACACACACACACACACACACACACACACACACACACACACACACACACACACACACACACACACTTACTTGTACTTCTATGTTCCTATCTTCTAACTTTGTGAGGAAACAACCCTATTCCACTCACCATAACCTGACATAATGCCTTCCCTAGCCCCTCACCCTAACCTAAACCATCAGAGCTAACCCTAACCCTAAAACCAAGTATTAATCCTTAAACAGGCGGCAGGAGAAGAGCTGAACCAGGCAAAATGTCCTCACTTTCCAATATTGTCCTTACTCAGATAATTAAAAAAGCTAGGTCCTCACAAAGACGCCTGTACGAGAATACACACACCACACACACACACACACACAGCATTTTGGCTGGGTCATGCTAACACCTTAAACTGTGCGGTCTGAAGACGTGAACAACGGTTTGAAGCAATGCATGATACAGGAGGATAGCCATGAGGAAAACCCTCCATCTCTCTCTCTCCATGTCTGATTGGATCTGTCCCCCTTGCCTTTGCAGCCTTTCTTTTTAAATCCTCCCTTTTTTTCTTTATCGTCTTCTTCACTCCTTTCTTTGTTCTACTCTCTTTTCATCCTATCTACTTCCCTCCCTTCCTCAGTTTCCCCCTCTCTCCCTGCCTCTCTCTCTCTCTCTCTCTCTCCTCTCTCTCTCTCTCTCTCTCTCTCTCTCTCTCTCCTCCTCTTGAGCAGACATAATGAGAGTGTACCAGGGAGTTGTGCGGTGACGGTGCGATCGATGATCCTTGCTCCAAACAGGCAGAGGAGGGAGCAAGAGAGACAGAGAGACAGAGAGAGACAGAGAGAGACAGAGAGGAGAGAGAGAGAGGAGAGAGAGAGAGAGAGAGGAGAGAGAGAGAGAGAGAGAGAGAGAGAGAGAGAGAGAGAGAGAGAGAGAGAGAGAGAGAGAGAGAGAGAGAGAGAGGAGAGGAGAGAGAGAGAGAGAGAGAGAGAGAGAGAGAGAGGAGAGAGAGAGAGAGAGAGAGAGAGAGATGAGGATACAAACCTGCAGCTAGTCAGAGAGCAGAGGAGAAATGGAGCAGTGTGTGATGCTGCTTTTTTTTTTTTTTACAATGGTTAGATGCATCATAGTTAAAGGGGGAAAGATAACAATTTTCCAAAAGGCAGCCCGGCTGAATTAATTGGATTCCCTTTTTGTAAAGTATGGCTCAGATGAAGTGATATGCTTAATAACTCAAAATACCTTGAAGTGTATTGACTTTGATTCATCTCAACCTTACTTTGTCACCCTTGAGAAACACACAGTACAGCAGCAGGCTTGATAGATATTCAGTGACGAGCATGTCATCTCGTTTGAAAAAAAAGCTTAAATGTTGCAATTCAACCAATCAAGCCTATGAGGTGAACTGCTTAACCTTTTTGGATCAGGTGACATTCTGTCCCATCAGTTAAAGGTGAAGTCAGAGACAGCTTGTTGTTAAAAATCACTTTTTTGTTTGTTGTCAAAATCAGTGATTATCTCCTCACGATCCGCTATCTGTGTGAACTGTGTGTGTGCACTGAAAGAAAATCCAGTGCTAATACACAGCATAGGCTCTGTAAACGGGCATGTCGCCAGCTACGTTGGATCTCTTAGCTTACGTACCTGTTTTACCGAGCCTAGTCTGTATATTAACATCAGATTTGTTTTTTTAGCGCTGCACACAAATCATGGCCAGGTTAACATATATTCACTTATCCTGACAAATATGTGATTTTGACAACAAGCGTTTTTTCCAGAATCACTGACTCCACCTTTTAAGTTTTTCCTGTTTAATACCTCACACGTGGTAAATCGGTATGATTTTTCTCCCTGCCTTTACCGTGGCCCAGTTTGATTGAGCCTCCAACACTCCTCAGTCTTAAATTCTCCACGGGCTCATCTTGGACTGGACAGCTGATCCATAAGTAACTCTGAGCCATCTCATGTATAGATTCTTAACCATGGGAGCAAGGAGAGGCCGGGGTCGCTCTATACGCTGACTGAGCTCCAGGCTACAGAGGGGGGTCCTGGCTCTTTAAGTCCTGCTGTGCTGTTAGCCATTGAAATGAGACAACTCTACACACTCATCCATATGTTGGAGCAGGCTGTATTAGGCAGGAGAGATTGTCAGTACATTCAGCTTTTTATTCAAAGCGGCAGCTGTATAGCATATTCATAGAGAATATTTATAACACTACTGATAAATGTTTTATCCTAAGATTTTTTTTGTAAACCATGGAATATATTCTATCTGCACATTTATTTTAATCCTGAAAAGATAACTTAAAACATGAGCTTATAGATATTTGGGCCACATGTGGGAAACAACAAGCTGAAAATGGAACATGTGACGTATAGAATGTGAATGTGGCTATAGGCTTGTTGGCAAATCATTCACCAAATAGGTTAACATGAACACCGTCCAGCTCAATGAATTCAATCTGATAATCAGGCTTGTGTTCTAGCTTACTGTACTTTCTGGAGTTGGGCTGGATGGCATACATTGGGTGAATCAAAGTTGCTTTTAATTAAATGTTTTATTTAACCTTTATTTATACAGGCAGGTCATTAACAAACAAGTTCTTATTTACAATGGTGGCCTAATGGTGGAGAATTTGTGTCCTAAAACTAGGACTTAATTCAATCGAAATGTATGTAATAAAAATATGATATGCTAGTAAAAGTGTGCATGTTTAAGTGTGGTTCATATCTGCAGGTAGTTGGTTTGCCAGTTCATGTCCTAAATGTGACTACACAGACCAATTGTGATTGATTGTCTCTTGATTGAGAAAAAATGTCTAATGCTCCATTATGCTGATTGAATGCGCTCCCCCCGGGCCGAACCCTATATGTCACAGAGATTTGATTGGAATGCATGTGTGTCTGGCTCACAGGTGGTTAATGAAGGTGTGTGCTTCTGTCCTCTGCTTAGGTCTCCAGCACAGCCACACTGGAGGGCAAAGGACAGCTCAAGTTCACCTCGGGCAAGTGGAGCCCCCACCACAACTGCAGCCAGCTCGCCACAGCCAATGACACGGCCATACGGGGCTGGGACCTACGCACCATGAGGTGAGCTACCACAAGGAATATGCACTTACCCAATATATTCTGCATATGTATGGGTTTCTTCCTCCTAGGTTATTTTTATTTCAATTTTAACGTCATGAAAATCAGTCACAAATCACATAGTATAAACACATACAGTTTGACATAGACGCAAAAAAAACTAAATGTAAAATGCACTTACACCTTTTGTGGCGCCAAGCTCAGTGCACTTGAGCCTATTTTGCTCCAAACTCAATAGATGGTTTTCCCTCACGTTGCCTCTACGTTTTCAGCCTTTATTTTAAAAAGTAAAATGTATAGTGACGTTATTATTTTACCATTTGATAGAGCTAATCAAGACCTTTTAAAATGCTATATAAAAGTCGTTTTCACCTAAGATGTCACTTACACACCTTTTTGCTCCTAGCCCTCGACATGCTCAATGATAGTATGGTTGCCAATAAGCCAGTGCCAGAAAACAAGTGTTTAAAGGGCAGCGCTTTGGATCAAATGAAGAAATGAACATTTAAATAGTGCAACATGAGGCATGTTAACTGGAAGCTTTGCCACTCAGTATTAAGACATTCTTTTTACATGGCTAATTCTGCATTTAAATCTGACATCCCTGAGCCACGTAAGAGTCATGTTAAAGGGAAACTCTCTGAGTTATCTTTTTAGCTTGTGTTTACATGTTACATTACAAGTCATTTCAGGACAGTGCACAGTAATATGCATGTCATTAGATTCATCGTGCTGTATGAAACTATTACAGATGACACAACATACCCACCGCAAAAAACCCCACATCAGTATTGTATGTCAACCGTATAGGAGAGATGTCAGGCGTCATGTCCACACACTAATGCTTGTGTACAGGTCCGCTTTCTGCCTGTGTGGGTGTCACAAATAATAACAGGGGATAAGGTCTTGTTTTTCTTTATCCAGTCACTGAAAATTAATTTTGATTTATTTAACATTTATTTATTAAAAGCTATTATTTGATAAACGCTGATGGACTATATATTCAGGCATTAGAACGTGACCCTGATAGTGAATAGGGTAGTTCTTTAACTCACTTAGATATTGTCATGCAGCTTTGCCAGTTGATTACATTGCATGAAATTTTTTCTTTTTGTATAACATATTTTTTTCCAAAGATGGT
>CM047517.1:29602442-29699942 GCA_026122265.1 Ammodytes dubius
TTTGCATGGGCAGAATCTCTCCCTCTCTTCTTACATTCATCCTTCTCTCCCTCCCTCCCTCCCTCCTTCCGTTCCTACCTTTTCTCTCTCTCTTTCTCCAATCTTTCTCTCTCTGCCAGCTCCATCTCAAAGCCAGGCTTTAATTTTGATCAGCGATGAAATGATTGCGCTCCTCTTTCGATTTTTCTTTTCCACCCCTCCCTCCTCACAGCAGTTGTCATAGAAACAGATACGCGTGTTTGTACGTACGTGTGTGTGTGTGTGTGTGTGTGTGTGTGTGTGTGTGTGTGTGTGTGTGTGTGTGTGTGTGTGTGTGTGTGTGTGTGTGTGTGTTTGTGACCGTGAGCGTCCGTGTTCCCAGTCGATACCCACAGCAGAGAGATTTATCACCCAGACTAAGGCAGGAGGGTGTGTGTGTGTGTGTGTTTGTGTGTGATGGCCAAATGTGTGCCTACCTTTGTAACTTCCCTCTCTCACATCCATATCTCCTTCTGTATTTACAGACATAACAGTATTTGAGGGAGTGTGTTTTCCCTGTTTAATGTTTGTATCTGTGAGCGCCTAACAGTGTGTGTAATAGGTCCCCTGTCCCCTCATCAACCCCACCCCCCAAAAAAACACACACACACACACACACACACACTCACACACTATCTCTCTCTCAGCCTGGGCTGGATGACTTGAGATTGAGTGTGTTTGGTGGCTTAGGCCAGTCACAACTCTTAATCCCCCCACACTCATACAAAAACAAGCACACACTCACATACTTGCAATGTACAAAAACGTTGCAGGTCTCTCCACCATTAGCCATGGCCTTGTGTGTGTGTCCGAGTCTGTGTGTGTGTGTGTGTTTTTGTGTGTGTGTTTGTGTCTCAGCGTGTGTGTGTGTGTTTGTGTCACAGCGTGTGTGTGTGTGTTTGTGTGTCAGCATGTGTGTGTGTGTTTGTGTGTCAGCATGTGTGTGTGTGTGTGTGTGTGTGTTTGTGTGTGTATGCGTAGAGGGGAATGCTCGCGACATCAGAGATGAGAAAGAGCAAACTAACCCAATTTCCTGCTCCATTTCCCTTTTCACGCAGTTGGCGCGTCCCATTCCACGGCGGGCTGGATTGAACAACAGCCATCCTCCAGCCTGGGGGTCACACCTTTTACCTCACAGACACACACAGGGAGGGAGGGAGAACCTGTAAATAAATCATGCTACTCCCAGCTTAAAATTACACATGAAATACTGTAGCTATTTTGAGGAGAAACCCAAGTTCACCAAAATGTAGTAGTAGTTGTAGTAAAACACTATGCCCGATTCAGAACAAATGAATGCATCATGCAGACATTATTGATTTGACAGGCGTGAACATTTTAAGTGAGATATTGTGAACCCCGATTCATTCAGCTAGATTCAGCTAGATCCTTGCTATAGTACAACAGCAAACTTTTCAATATCGATTTGTGTGGGTGTTGTGTGTGTGTGTGTGTGTGTGTGTGTGTTTTTTGGGGGGTGGTGTTGATGAGGGGACAGGGGACCTATTACACACACTGTTAGGCGCTCACAGATACAAACATTAAACAGGGAAAACACACTCCCTCAAATACTGTTATGTGTAAATACAGAAGGAGATATGGATGTGAGAGAGGGAAGTTACAAAGGTAGGCACACGTTTCTACGCACACACACACAAACACACACACACACACACACACACATCACACACACACACACACCACACCACACACACCACACACCACACCACACACACACACACACACACACACACACACACACACACACACACACACACACACACACACACACACACACACACACACACACACACACACACACACAAACCCATTTATGATTTTTGGCCAAACACAGACACTGAATTGAATTAATAACAAACTATCTTCCGTGTGAGAACACACTACATATTCAACACATGATGGAAGTAAATACACTGTGTGCACAATTATTAGGCAAGTTGTATTTTTGAGGATTAATTGTATTACTTGAACAACTACAGTGCTCTCGGTCAATCCAAAATGTTAATGAACCTAAACCTGAATGTTTATGAAAGTAAAAGTGAGGTTTTGTCTTTCTTACAATAATATAATATGTTTTGCTATTATTCGGCAACTATTAGTGTGCAGAATTATTATGCAACTAAATAAAAAAAAAAAAAAATTCCCATCTCACTTGTTTATTTTCATCTGTTAAAGTGAGAATAATAAAACAACTCAAAATTTACAAATACAAATTTCCGACATGTAAAAAAAAAAAAAATCAGTGACCAATATAGCCACCCTTCTTTTCAATAACTGTCACAAGCCTTCCATTCATGGAGTCTGTCAGTTTCTTGATCTGTTGACGATCAACTTTTTGTGCAGCAGCAACCACAGCCTCGAAAAGGTCCAACTAGCCCTTTTCGGGTTGAAGATGGCCTCAAAATCAACTCCCAAACCTACTGCCAGTTTTTAGAAGACACTTTCTTCAAGCAGTGGTACAGGAAAAAGTCTGCATCTTTCAAGAAGACCATGATTTTAATACAGGACCATGCTCCATCACATGCATTGAAGTACTCAATTGCATGGCTAGCCAGTAAAGGCCTTAAGGATGAAAAAATAATGACATGACCCGCTTCTTCCCCTGACTTAAACCCTATTGAGAACCTGTGGGCCCTGCTTAAAGGGATATTTACAGTGAAGGAAATCAGTACACCTCTCGGAACAGTGTCTGGGAGGCTGTGGTTGCTGCTGCACAAAAAGTTGATCGTCAACAGATCAAGAAACTGACAACTCCATGAATGGAAGGCTTGTGACAGTTATTGAAAAGAAGGGTGGCTATATTGGTCACTGATTTTTTGAACATGTTGGAAATTTGTATTTGTAAATTTTGAGTTGTTTTATTATTCTCACTTTAACAGATGAAAATAAACCAGTGAGATGGGAACATTTTCTTTTTTTTATTTAGTTGCATAATAAAATTAATTCCTCAAAAATACAACTTGCCTAATAATTGTGCACACAGTGTAGTATGTAACTGGGGCACAGCTCATGTTTGGTAACATTTTAAACTAAAAGCATTCTAACCAGGGTTGGGGGTATTTTTGTCAGGGATCAGCCCAGAGTTCAGGCCAGACATATTGATTGACACTCATTTGCAAACCATTAGTCATGTGCTCTGTGAAAAGAGTGTTTTCAGTGGAAGCTCTATTTGTGATTTGACACTTTCCTGTCAAGAGATGCTAACCCACCAACGCCAGGGCCCAGTGGCAGCGACAGCAACACAACACCACACACACACACACACACACACAACACAACCACACCACCACACACACACACAACACACACACACACACAAGTCCCTGAGCTGTCTTGACCTAATTGAAGCCCAGCAGTCTGCCCCAGGTCATTCTCTTATACCTCCCTTATTTTAATGAGATTTTTAATTAGTATGTTAATTGCCTAACGTGATCAGCGGGGTTGACTAGCTAGCCGGCTAGCTGCGGTTGGCACCCAGCTGGGGCCATAGCACTGAGGCTTTCCACTCTGATGAACTGAACCGTACCAAGCTGAGCTGAGCTAGGCTAGCCCGGAGAGAAATGCTGTGGAAAAAGAACAGTAGTGATGTCCCACAGTGTCATGTTGTATTCATGGTGGAGGCCCAGCTTTAGATCCATGCCATTACAGTCTGTTCAAACGGACTTCAAACCCTCCGACACCCAGCGGGTTTACTTTTTGGGAGGATTTTATTTAGAAAAAATAATATCAGAAGGCTATTTTATTTATTTTAATTTTATTCCAGACACAGAGAGAAAACGGTCCATAATACAATACAAAAACAGTAAAAAGACAAACAACAATAAAAAGACAGACTGCTAGAAAAAAAAGCTTGCTAAAGAAAGCTTGCTTATATTACCAACAGAACCATTACTACAGTTAGACCTATTAACCTTATCACACAGACAGACAAGACAGGACAGACAGACAGACAGACAGACAGACAGGACAGACAGACAGACAGACAACAGACAACAGACAGACAGACAACACACCCAGACCACAGACAAGACACAACAAACAACACAGACACACAACACACAAACACACACACAACACAATGATAAATCTGTTTCATTCAAGGGCTGCTTATGCAGAAATAGGATTTCTCCCAACCCATGTTATGAATGTTGTGTTCCCGTCCTCAACCTATGAATTCATGTTGACTTGCTTCCATTTTGAAAATATTCATCAGACAGTCACTATTGAAATAAAGCTTATAAAAGTTATTACCTAAAACACAGAAAGAACATTGCTGCGATCAGTGCAGTTGCGTCTCAACAATACGATTGAAAGACAGAAGGTCAAATTCAAAGTGCACCACAGTGTGATCTCTTGCTATCTGCCACTCTGATGCATCTCACATTCTTATTCAACCATGACGTCTTCTATTTAATCAATGCTAGAAGTCATGGATTTAAAAGTTTGCTTTCAGAAGTTTGTACAAACATGTATTGTAATTTTCTTTTGCTCCAAAGCCTTTTCATAAGTGATTTCACTCCTTGTGTTTTGAGAGTTAGTAGCTTCTACATTAACACAGACCTCCTAACTGTCCTAGGGGGCGATACATCTCCATACATTCACAGTCAGTGAAAAAATGCATTCAGTTCAACAGAGGAATGCTGTGCTATATAGCGCACCAACACATAAATCAGAGCTGCTCTATGCAAACAGCTGGAAACACTGGCTTATTTACTGATCCAATATTAGATTCACTCTCCCTGTAGCTCTGTTCTGTTAAACTCCTTTTCATATCGTCTTAAGGACATCAGAAACGTGTGTTTAATGTTTGGTACTGGGTAGGTAGTGTACTGTGAGGTTTCCTCTAAGCTTTTTTCTTCTAAAGACAGCAGCCTGCTGTGTGTGCAAATGAGGGCTAATGAGAGCACAGTTTATGGGCCAGAACAACAAAACCGAGATCTTAAAATGAGGCTAAAGCAGAAAATGTGTCATACATCAAGAGAACTAACAAGAAATAAACAAATCATTCTGTAATAACCTTCAGAAAGAGTATTAAGAATGATTGAAGAAATAGTTTTAAGAGCATTGAAAAACAAATGTTTAGATAATAGGCATTAAAGAGGGTTGTATAGGAGAAATATACAGACGCAAACAGACGAGAGATCGTCAAATAAATACTAGAATGTAATTGTGGACCTTTTTTATTTACATTAGTTATAAAACACATGTTATGGAAGCAAAATAACCAACAATCTGATCGCATACTCTTTATTTTTTCTATTCTACATACTACATCTGATCATAAAAATAATCTAGTTAGGATGCAGTAGGCATACACTTGGGACATACTTTTACTCATATATTTTATCGTAACATTGCGCCTTGATCTTGCCTCAGCTTTTATATCCGTCTCATCCCCGTTTGTTTTATATATGGAGGCTCCATCGATGTGGCTTTACTTCCGTGTGCACTGGATTGTGGGTCAGAATCACCCAAATAGCATGCTGTTTTCAACACTAAAAATCTCAGTCGGATGCAGTAGACATCCGGGTATTTCTAACCATACTAAATCTGGCCGCAAGAATCGGGACATCAAATCTTTTTTTCTACCATACTAAATAGTAGATAGTATGGGGATTGGAACGCAGGGACCTGTTATACCCCAGAGGTAAACATCTTGTCATATCTCAATGGTGTTTGATTCTTTCATTCCAATTTTCCATGACTTTGTCAATCAATTTGTTCTCATGACTAAAAATTATTTGTGCTGATTCTATTCTAATTCCCGTTTAAAAAAACAAATGTATTGGCCCGTCAGTTCTGCCTGTGTATTTAAATACATTGTTTGTTAAGTTTTTAAGTATGGCACATCCTCATGGGTAACTCTCTCTCTCTCTCTCTCTCTCTCTCTCTCTCTCTCTCTCTCTCTCTCTCCTCTCTCTCTGTCATTTTGAAGTTGAGAGCAGAGTAACAAACATTGATACTTCCATATTCCATTTTATTGAATTGAGCAAATGAACTGTAACCCTCCTACAATGATAATAATCTTTGTCTTTCTCATTGTTTACATAACTAATAATGTTTAAAGAAGACTAATAATGTATTCTTTTTTCTTTGATGTTGTTTTCTTCCAGTATTGTTCTGCTTGTGGTCTCTAGTGACCCCATGGGTAGTCCATGTATGTGAAATACGTCCGTATAGGATGAGGGTGAAGGCTGTAGTCAAAGCGAGCGTAAGCTATACTTTCCAGGAAGAGAGTTCATTTGCTGAAAAAAACATTCACACAACTTGACCCCTTGAATCCATGGCAATACATGAATAAAAAGTCATGGTTAGAAGGTCGTAGGAGAGGGCATATATAAAGAGAAGCCATAAATACAGTATACTGAAGGAGAGAAGATGAGTGGATGAATATGTATAGGGGGGATAAACTGGAGTTAGAGGTGGCCAGAGAGATGGAAGGAAACACAATACAATCTGTGCGTCATATCATTGTGTTTACTTCACTCCAGCAGCGACTCAAGGCTGTGTGCGGTTATGAGGCTTCCCCCTTTTATAATCCACCAGCGCTGGTGTAGGCTCCTTTTATTGAGCCTGGCTCTCGCTCACAGACACAGAGGCGGCTTTGATTTAATAACTAGGGTTGTTTGCTTTGTGTGGTGTTGTGTGTGTGTGTGTGTGTGTGTGTGTGTGTGGTGTGTGTGTGTGTGTGTTGTGTGTGTGTGTGTGTGTGTGTGTGTGTGTGTGTGTGTGTGGTGTTTTGTGTATGATGGGGACCTGTCAGTCAGTCTCTCCCTCACTCATCTCTCTTCTTGTTGTTCTGTCATATAGGGCTGCACCATATCAGGTGCAAAAAAGTGCAATATGAGATAACATTGTTGAAAGCGGTGATGATATCACTTGCCATAATGAAAGAAATACTTAAATATACAGTGTTAGTTTGCTGCCAACAGAGACCCCAGACAGTAAGTAGCCTAGGCATTATTATTAAGTTCAAATGTCACATTTTAAAAACAGCCATATAGTTGACCAAATTTCACAACAGCTGAAAAACAAAACAAACGACAGTAGAAACAGACCAAGCTGTCAAAACCTCAACTAGAAATAAAAACTTATACATGTGGGTCTGAAGCAAGGACTAGTAGTCAGCAGTCCCGGGGCAGTTCTTTTATAAAAGGGGCACACACCATTCCAAAAAGATCGCTCACTAAAAAATCTAGACTAGTAGGGCTTTATCTGATTGGCTAAACACATTGAGATGCAGAGCGTGAATGCATGGCACATAGAATAGGCTACCACTTATCGCGATCAAAGCAGAGTGAGCAGTTATGTATACCGCAATATCAATATCTCACTATACCTCTATCTTATAATTTATTTATGTTTTTATCAATTTTTCATTTTCCATTTGTTTTTAGGGGTACAACATTAATGAAATGTTCTCCTAAACGAGGCATAATACAAACATCAAGTTCGACTAGTGCATCAAGTAAATCCAGGAAATAAACCGACCCAAAAAAACTATCTTTCCTACATTGTTCTCCTTTGCCATTAAAGTTGTAGCAAGTTAATATAAAGGGAAATTATTCAAAGAGCTACAGATCATTAAAGTGTACGCCTTGAATTCTGAATAATTCAATAAACCGCTCTATTCTAATGTCTGTCCATTACTGGTTGTTCTCATTCTAATCCCTCCATCTCTCTCCCTCTCCCCCCTCCCTCTGCATCCTCCTCCAGTCAGATCTACTGCATAGAGAACGCCCACGGCCAGCTGGTGCGCGACCTGGACTTCAACCCCAACCGTCAGTACTACCTGGCCAGCTGTGGAGACGACTGCAAGGTCAAGTTCTGGGACGTCCGCAACGTCCAGGAGCCCGTCAAGACCCTGGAGGAGCACTCGCACTGGTGAGGGGGAATATGACTGGTGGCTGGGTCCAGGCTAGGGTTAAGGCAGGGCTGGTGGTGGTCAGGTAGGGTTAAGGCAGGGCTGGGTGGGTGGGTCCAGGCTAGGGTTAAGGCAGGGGTGGGTCCAGGCTAGGGTTAAGGCAGGGCTGGGTGGGTGGGTGTAGGAAGCAGGGGTGGATGGGTGGGTTAAGGCAGGGGTGGTGGTAGGTGGGTTAAGGCAGGGCTGGGTGGCTGGGTCCAGGCTAGGGTTAAGGCAGGGCTGGGTGGTGGAGCTGGGTTAAGGCAGGTGGGTGGGTGATCCAGCTAGGGTTAAGGCAGGGCAGTGGTGGGTGGGTACAGGCTAGGGTTAAGGCAGGGCTGGGTGGCTGGGTCCAGGCTAGGGTTAAGGCAGGGCTGGGTGGTGGGTCCAATGGGTGGGTTAAGGCAGGGTGGATGGTGGGTTAAGGCAGGGTTGGGTGGTGGGTCCAGGCTAGGGTTAAGGCAGGGCTGGGTGGGTGGGTCCAGGCTAGGGTTAAGGCAGGCTGGGTGGTGGGTCAGGCTAGGTAAGGCAGGTGGGTGGGTGGGTTAAGGCAGGGTGTGGGTATGAGCTAGGGTTAAGGCAGGGCAGCGGTGGGTGGGTACAGGCTAGGGTTAAGGCAGGGCTGGTGGGTGGGTCCGGGCTAGGGTTAAGGCAGGGTGGATTGGGTGGGTTAAGGCAGGGTGGATGGGTGGGTATGGGCTAGGGTTAAGGCAGGGATGGGTGGGTGGGTATGGGCTAGGGTTAAGGCAGGGATAGGTGGATGGGTGGGTATGGGCTAGGGTTAAGGCAGGGATGGTGGGTGGGTAAGGCAGGGTGGATGGTGGGTCAGGGCTAGGGTTAAGGCAGGGATGGGTGGAGGGGTCCAGACTAGGGTTAAGGCAGGGCTGGGTGGGTGGGTGGGCTGTCCTTAACCCACAGGACCGTGTAAGCAAGTATCAAGCGTGCTCAAGTGTCCCTGAGTGCCACACTAAATCACAACCTGCTCTCCAAAAAGAGAAGAAAAAAGACAGACAATGTTCAGTACATGGATTAATGATTTATGACATTGTTGAACTAGAAGCAATTACTGTGTGGCCAGTGCTGTACAAGCTTTTGAAGGCCGGTGTCAGCAAGCGTTCCGATAGCTGATATTATGAGCCAGTGTTCAACGTCATTTGAACACAAGTAAGTGGCATTTTGCTCCTTCCATTTTCTTCTGTATGGCATGAATCAGGCAGGGAAGATGGAAAAGTTGAGGGGTCCAATCAAATGGTATCTTTTATGTCATGATGTATTTGCTTCTTAAAGGTTCAGTGTGTAGAATCGATTCGCGTTATTCAGAACAGACTTATTAGAAACCGAACGTAAGCATGTATTAGTGTATAATTGCTTGAAAAAAAAGGTTCTTTATTACCTTAGAATTAGCCTTTAAGGTGCGAACACACTGCACTCCGCCTCCTGAGGTGCAGCGCCTCAGACGTGCGTCTGCAGCGCGTCCAAGGTTGAATGTGTGGAGCTGTAGTGTGTTAACATGGTCGCCAAAAAAAACCTGCAGACACACAGTAGTGGTAGGGTGTGCGTGTGTGTGTGTGTGTGTGTGTGGGGTGGTGTGTGTGCGTGTGTGTGTGTGTGCGTGTGTGTGTGTGTGTGTGTGTGGTTGTGTGTGTGTGTGTTGCGTGTGTGTGTGTGTGTGTGTATAGTGGGTGTCTGCATTCAATGCACCTGTTGGAAGACCAAGAAGAACACTGAGTGCTTAATGTAATGTGCCAAAGACTTTGTATTTATTGAAGTTTTTTAAAGTAATCTTCTAAATGGATCATACTTAGGGGCCCAATAACGTTAAAAATGAAATTGCATTTGTGTTGCATTGCTACATAGCACCAGGGTTAAGAGATAACTTGTTCTTTGAATGCACCAAGCTGGACATGAGAGTGAAAGTCTTATATGATCACTAAAGTCTTTTTCCATAGCTTTACAGTGTAATTCAGCCCCAATCAAGACCATTCCCTAAAAATGATGTTAGACATGATGATAACTCCTTGGCTCCACTGTTAGTTTCTGCTTTTATTAATTGCTTTATCTCCTAACTAATGAAATGCCCTAACTACTGCTGGTGCAATAAAGGCAGTAACACACTAATTACTAATTAAATAGGCAGCTCACTCGCTTTGTCTGTGAGGATTGAATCACTGCGGTTTAGAACACAGCCCAGTTCTGCTCTAGGTTGTCTTCTGTGGAGCTTCAGGCAGTGCTAAGAGCTGAACATAGTGTGTGTGTGTGTGTGTGTGTGTGTGTGTGTGTGTGTGTGTGTGTGTGTGTGTGTGTGTGTGTGTGTGTGTGTGGTGTGTGTGTGTGTGTGTGTGTGTGTGTGCCGCATGGGGACACTCTCCTGTGTGAGCTGAATAGATGATCAGTGTGTCTGTGAGCCAAATTGGGCTACTGCTGCAGCACACCAATCCTCACCTGATAAAGGGACATACCACACACACCACTCACTCACTCACTCACTCACTCACTCACTCACTCACTCACTCACTCACTCACTCACTCACTCACTCACTCACTCACTCACTCACTCACTCACTCACTCACTCACTCACTCACTCACTCACTCACTCACTCACTCACTCACTCACTCACTCACTCACTCACCACTCACTCACTCACTCACTCACTCACTCACTCACTCACTCACACTCATACGCATAAGCACATACACAGGCGTATAAATGGATGTGTGCACATGCACAAACACACATGCTAATGTGGGCGTTATCTCCAAGAGAAAGATAGACTTGGCAAACATATCCATAACTGTAGATAGCTGCAGATGGAATCTCTTAAGATAGGAGATACGTGTGGTGTGTGTTGTGTGTGTGTGTGTGTGTGTGTGTGTGTGTGTGTGTGTGTGTGTGTATCTTATATGTGCTTTTTGCAAGGCCACTCGTTTTAGTTTGTGTGTGTGTGTGTGTGTGTGTGTTCAAACGCTTGTGTAATGCCTATGCATATGTGTGTGTTTGTCCTGTGTGCAGAATTATCTTCAGTGTGACGCATAGACGTGTCGTAGTCTCTGAGTGCGTGTGTGTTGGTTGTGCACATATTGTGCTCATATATTTTCTGAGCACGGGCATGAGGATATGGCCCGGGGCTGCTGGGGGTATTAGGGACTATTTTTTGGAAGGGAAGCGGATTATGGGGAGCGTGGGGGAGCAGCGTGGCCGAGGCTGATTTCCTGTCAACAGCCTCGGTGATCCCTCAATCCCTTCACTGTGAGGAGAACCGGGACCACACTCTGAGCCCTGCCCCGGGCTCACAGACTGAGAGAGAGAGGAGGGAGAGGAGAGAGAGAGAGAGAGAGAGAGAGAGAGAGAGAGAGAGAGAGAGGAGAGAGAGAGAGAGAGAGAGAGAGAGAGAGAGAGAGAGAGAGAGAGAGAGTACCGAGAAGAGGAGAGAGAGAGAGAGAGAGAGAGAGAGAGAGAGAGAGAGAGAGAGAGAGAGAGAGAGAGAGAGAGAAGACAGAGAGAGAGAGAGATGACAGAGGGGAAGAGAAACAGACAGAGAGAGAGAGAGATAACACAGAGATAGGAGAGAAGAGAGAGAGAGATACAAGACAGAGAGAAAAAAGAGAGAGACAGAGAGAGTAGAGAGAGAGAATGAGATACAGAGAGAGAGAGAGAGACGACATAGGCAAACACACAAAGAGAGGGAGAGAGAGTATGACAGAGTGAAAGAGGAGATGGTGTTGAGAGTCGAAAAAAATTCAAGAAAATGCCAGGGATAGAGCGATAAAGAAAGCAATGGTGAGAGAGAATTTAATTGAAAACTGAAAAAAATCAAATCAGGATCATTTATTGGGCTTTTTTTGATAATGATCATCAACTCATTGAACGTAAGCCCATGCACATGTACTGTAGACTATAGGACCACATCCCCAGTACTGGCACCTGAATCACACCCTGATAGGAATGTGTTGTGGAGAACCCCACTGTGAGAACGCTGCATTTTCTTGCATGATTTGTTTGAGAAAGGAGTGTGTGAAAAAGAGATAGAGACAGACAGGTTCTCTGCATGACTGTGTGTGTGTGTGTGTGTGTGTGTGTGTGTTGTGTTGTTGTGTGGTGGTGTGTGGTGTGTTGTGGTGTTGTGTGTGTATGTAGTGTGTGTGTGTGTGTGTGTCAAAAAAAACAAACAGTGTCAATACAACCTTCAAGTGCTTTTTACACCTTCATGTTTTCATTGCTGGCTTCTTCTTACCCACACCAGGCTTTGTAACAATGCCAGACCTTCGCACCACTTTGGCTAGTGGCTACATCCATGCATGAATGTAAACTGTACTGCGTTTTCTCCCCTATATCACTGAATGCAATGCCTGCTAAACTGTTTTTTTTTCGTATTTCTTTTGGTTTCCAGGGTGTGGAGCGTGCGCTACAACCACAGCCACGACCAGCTGGTGTTGACAGGCAGCAGTGACAGCCGCCTCATCCTGTCCAACATGGTGTCCATCTCCTCCGAGCCCTTTGGACACCTAGTGGACGATGACGAGCTCAGTGAGGGAGAGGAGAGCCACCAGGACGACAAGTAAGACTAAACTCCCCCGGGCTAGTTAGAATGTATGAATAGTAAATGGACTCTATATACAGCCCCGGAAAAAATTAAGAGACCATTTTTCTTAAATCTTTATCTCTACATTACCTCTTGAAAATGCTCTAAATGACAATATTTTTATGGTGAATTTGGTAGAAATGTTGTCAGTGGTTTATATTATAAAATCAAAATGTTCATTTTACTCAAACATATGCCTCTAAAGAGTAAAACAAGAGACACTGAACATTTGGAGTGGTCTCTTCATTTTTTTCCAGAGCTGTATATAGCGTTTTTTCCCAGTTGTTTCACAGACTCAAAGCGCTTTACGTTGTTTCGTACACATTCATCCAATCACACACACACATTCATACACCGATAGAAGAAGCTACCACGCAAGGGTGCAATCTAACTATTGGGAGCAATTCGGGGTTCAGTGTCTCTTTGCCCAGGGACACTTCGACGATGTGGCGGGGAGGCGGGGAATCGAACCACCAACCCTGCACTCCAGTGGACGACCACCCTACCCACTTTGCCACAGCCGCCCCGAATAGTTTATTACAGCTTGAGATTTCATTTTTGTATCAGTTACGGCCAGAGCCACAAAAAAAATTATGCTGACGTAAAAGCATAGATAGTATATAAATATATATATCTTGTGAGATTTTTACTACCGCCTCACTCCTCTTGCCGAAAAAGGGCTTTGATGTGACGTTGGGGGGAGGGAGATACGCCCATCTAGCTGACGTATACCTCCGAGGCGAAGTGAGGGATAAGGGCGATAGCTGTCACTCAAGAGATCGCACTCCTAATAATGCATACATTTAAACCTCCAAAAGAATAAAAACTAGCCTGCTAGAAAAAAATGCACCCCCCTCAGTGTTGTCATGGAGATATCACCTAAACATATAGACTATAATGTTTTTTTTTTGGACCAGGCCGTAAATAGGTTTAATAAGACTGTGAAAACGGCCTGTTTAACAAGTCAGTCAACGAAAAATTGCTCACTTTTGGTACCACCTCGTAGTGCTACTGCAATCTTTGTCACTTCCGCATTGGATGCTGGTAAAACTCCCTGTGGTTGGGGCTTGCGTAAAAGATGTCACTTACAGCTTGCTGTATTTGATTCTAGAGCGTGAGAAAGTCACCACAGACACATCATAAGGGGGTTATACTGTATGCTCAATCATCATTGTTTTACCTCAATCTTTGACAGATAGGAACGTCAAAGAACAATAACAAGATGAACATCTAACTGAGTACAACTTTAAACATGGATGGGGATTTGATTGGATTTTGTACATTGACATTTGGGATGCACAACTTTCACTTCATTAACAATGAAGGACCCAGAATGGACGGCTGGACCCTTTTCAGCTTGGTTTCCATATGGTAGTACAGATGTGGACTCATGCCACTGTGTTAAGGCACAGACAGTCAGCCTTCATCATATCATATCCCAAAGATTTATTTTCTCTTGTTTATTTCTTGGCTGCTACACGGAGCCCATTGAATCAAACCATGAGATACTAAATGTGTACTAAAACGTGCTGTGTATTTTTAAACGGTTCATTCTGAGGCAGCTTAAAGGTTACTGCCTGAACCTTTACTTTTCCATAGTTTTTGAGACTCTCATAAACACTTTGAATGATAAAGTGGACCGGTAAAACATTCCAAAAAAAATAAGTCACTGTCGAAACACTTTAGGAGTTTTTCCTCTATAGCTTTTGGACTACATTTTTAGAATTGGCAGGAATATCACCTGTAATGGTAACCATGTGCTCCATCCATTAGTCCAATCTGCCCTCTTATCCATAACAACCAGCTCTTACACTCAATGACGGACTCTCATCCACAATTACCAACTCTTCTTCCTAATCACCGGTACTCAGCTTTGGTTTGAACTCTTCCACTATACTTATTGACCCCTCTTTTATGTGCAGTGCGTGTCCACTCCACAAGTACCTGGACACTACATGCACAACCCTTCCACTGGTTGGGAAAATCTCTGTGTGGTTATGCTTTTTAAAATTCAACAGTTCAACAAGGACTTTTACAGATGATGAATATTTTGGGTATAACCCAGCAGCTAACGGTATAGGGTCCTTGTTCTTGTATGTTTTTTTTTATTTGGCCAGTCTGTCCATTTACCAAATTGTCATCATCACCAGAATAATGTTAACATAGAGATGGGTGAAAAGGGGAAAAAACAGCTCTTAACATTTGTAAAGTGATAGGACACCCTCAACGTTGTCTTGACTGGAGTCTTCCAACTTCCCCGCTCCACACATACAGTGGCGTGCAAAAGTATTCATAACTCTAGAACTTTTCCACATTGTGTCACATTACAACCACACGTACATTTATTTTATTGGGATGTTGTGTGATAGACCAACACAAAGTGGCGCATAATTGTGGAGTGGCTTGGAAATGAATGCATGATTTTCAACAAAAAAATTTAAAACTGAAAAGTATGTTGTGCAAAAGTATTCAGCCCCCCTGAGTCAATACTTTGTAGAACCACCTAACGCTGCAATTACAGCTGCAAGTCTATTGGGGTTTGTCTCTGCCAGCTTTGCACATCTAGAGACATTTTTGCCCATTCTTCTTTGCAAAAAAGCTCAAGCGTCAGATTCAGCATCAGATTGGATGGAGAGCGTCTGTGAACAGCAATTTCCAAGTCTTTCCAGAGATTCTTAATTGGATTTTGCTCTGGACTTTGACTGGGCCATTCTAACACATGAATATGCTTTGACCTAAACCTATCCATAGTAGATCTGGCTGTATACTTCTGAATGTCACACTTTCCAGTTTTCTTTAGTTTTTTTTCAATTGAAAACTATGTATGATTTCCATTCCACACAAAGTGTCTCACAATTATGAGCCACTTTGTGTTGGCCAATCACATTAAATCCCAATCAAATACATTTACGTGTGTGGTTGTAACAGTTCAAGGGGTATGAATACTTTTGAAAGCCACTGTACATTCAAAGTAATGTTGAAAAAGTATTCCATTGTTTTTGGAGTAGGGGAGAACGGGGTAAGTAGGCACACTTTTTACTCTAGTGAGAATTGCTCACCACCAAAACATCTGTCAATAGCCATTCCTACATTAAATTGAAGCTTAAGGTGTTGGCTTGAAATGTGTGTCTCTCTTTTTTTCCAACTTATTATAATGAAGAAGTAATTTACCATCAAAGACACTCTGACACATTGTGACAACCAACCCCATCAAGGGTCGGTTGTCACACACTATGGGGTTGTTTGTCACAATGTTATCTTAATGGGAAAAATCTTAAAAAGAAGGCAATGAGGCAGAACCAAATTTGAAAGTTTAATTGCATTGTCAAGTTGACAAATAGGCCTACATAACTTACTGTAGCCTTGGCAGCTGGTCTAGTTTGGGATGCACTGGGTTGTTTTGATTTTGTTGCCCTTTTTTCTTTGCTTGCTAGCTGCCTTTTCCTGCTCTATTCTTTCCTTCTCTGGGGTGTCAGTGAGGATACAGCTTGACAATTTATTTCGTTATTGGGTTCCTTTTCTGGCTGCAGCCTTGAGATAACATGTGACAACCAACCCCCCAAAAAATTTGACGACCAACCCCAACCTGAATTTCTTGCTAGCATCAAGGCCAACAACCATCTGACAACTAATTAGCTTGCTAACAACAATCTAAACTATAGCTTACCCTTCACACTTTCTGAGGGTAACAAGTGTTTTGTTATAAACCCATTGTGTAAAAGCCTAGAAGAAAAATACTGAGAAGCAAAAATATTTTGAATTTGACATGAAAAACACAAAACATCCTCTCACCTGAAATGCAGCTGTCTTCCTCCAAGGAAGTCTATGTATGTGACCTCTGATCCCAATTCTGGACCTTTTTTATATCAACATTTCAGAGCTAGCGCGCTCTGGTGGCGAGATATAACGAATGTGACATCCAACCCATGTGACAAATTACCCCGTTCTCCCCTAGTAGGCCCAGCTATTTGTAGACATCTGTCAGCAGATTGATATAGCAGGAAGTGATTGATCAGAACAATGCCTGTTGGTCCATAGCAACGGTGAACTATCCTTAACAGCATGCATTATCAAGAAAGAATTGCCTTTTACAATGCTGTGATTGGCCAATCAGAACACAATATTTATTAGCGTCATAAGTAACGTTAACCAACATGCTTATGGGCACCACCGTCTCTTGGTAAAGTTGCTGGTAGACTCTCTCATTCTGTGTGGGGGATGGGGATGCCAGTTTTGAAAGAAAGTAGAAAAAAAATTGGAGAGACCATTACAGTTGCTTGGCTGTTTGTTGTGCCGCCCACTTATGACGCTCTGACCCAGTGGGTATGCACTATGTATATGCGGCGCATAGGGCGCCGCACTAGAGGGGCGCCAAAGCAATCGGGGGGAAATTATTTGGACTCTGCATTTTTCTGTATTCAACAGCGTTTGTGTAAATGATATGATCAGTAACAGAGGCACGTCACTGATTAGGTGCCCCCCGCTCCTTCGCCTCCTCCTCCCCACACTATAGCGCTCCAGTGCGCGCCCCCTCGAGCACGCGCTGGGGCTCGAGAGCTTTCATTTGAATCGTGGTGTCATCTGATGACAGGGACCTACAGATGGAGAGGCAGTAAAGAAAGCTCTCGCGGGGCATAAAACAGAAGACGGGAAGATTGATAAGGAGAAAGATTGCATGGATGAGAAAAAGCTTTTCAAAGTGGTTGAATGAATAAACGCCTGCTAAGTGTCTGCATACCCCCCAGAAAGTGGGTAGTTGCGCCCCAATCAGTGGTCTGTATTATTTCCTGCCACCCTTTAGACAGGAGTAGGAGTAGGGTCCATAGAATTGACTTTTTCATAGTTGAAAACCAAAAAAACCCCTGTAATATGTATTGGGGAAGCGCAAAAAGCCCTGCTGATGCAAGGCATGTTTGCCCTGTTTTCAAAAACCATATAGCCGTCCCCTTAGATACAGTAGGCAAAGTCAGTGAAAGCGAGTGGCCTACATGACATGGGCAGTCCTATAGCCACAGCACATTGTATTCCACCTTCAGTCCAATCCAAACCTAGTGTAACGTACTGCAAGCTAGGGAACAATGTAGGGAGTGCTTGAATCAAGTGGGACCAATCAAAGGGCTTACAACAATGCCCTTCACTGTGGAACCTCGTTATACTCTTAGTAGCTTGAATGACTGCAGGACAGATTTTTCCCATTAAACCAAGTTGTATCTTTATTACAGATTATGGCCTGTAGCTTCATAGGATTTTAAAATAGGATCTATAAATCGTCCTTTTTATGGTCATTTTGAAGGTTGTAGTTCGACGGTGCTTTTATAGTCGATAATACTCACTGATGTAAATGGACTGGACAAAATATTGATAACCACTCAAACAATGGAACATCCTAACCTGGATGAAGGTAAGAACTGATTGCAGATCTGAATAATTTTTAGTTAGGTTTATAAAGCACAACTCAGTCTGTTTTCACTGTAAGGCTCAAACTATTCTTAGCCATAATTGTAGTATGATAACTCTGATCTCTTCTCAAGTAAACTGTCCCAATACTATGATTAGTTAGTAGTGAATAGGCTAACTGATTCCATCATTGTATTGCATATATGCTCTCACATACAGTATACCCTATTGTTCTGTTCCTTCACAATGAATCTATATGAGCAGGGCACTTCAAGTGTTTTTATTTTTGGCTGCAGCCCAGAGGGAGCCGCTACTGTCTGTGTGAAACAGTATAATGTGTAAAATACATCTAAATATGTATGTCACCGTTTACCCTCAGGACTACTTCCAGCACTGCGTTTGGGGGAGGTTTGGGGGGCGATAATGCTAGATCGTATTTCAGAAATGATATTTGTTGTCACAATGTCGTAGCATTGAGAGAAGTGTCTCACCACTCAGGAGGTTGTTGTTTGTGGATACTAAAGCGTGTACTGTTTGACAGGGAGATACAGTGAATAGAAAGAAGTTAATATGCTCAGTCCTCTGTGTGTGTGTGTGTGTGTGTGTGTGTGTGTGTGTGTGTGTGTGTGTGTGTGTGTGTGTGTGTGTGTGTGTGTGTGTGTGTGTTGTGTGTGTGTGTGTGTGTGTGTGTGTGTGTGTGTTGAGAGTGAGCAAGCAAATTAAACTGTCATTACACTTATGTATTTAAAGCCGCTTTTACATTACATGTTAGCGGCTCTGCTCTACTTGCCTTTGGTATCAGGTCCTTCTCTGGAGGTTGTTTTATCACTACAAGGTAGTAACAATGATAGCACCACTATCCATAGTATGTGGCAGGTCTTCAAAGCTACATTAGCGGCTAAAGTTAGGTCTATGTGTTTCTACTCAGTCTTCATCTCGTTTGCATTTAGTTTTTGGATGAAGTAACGTTTCTTTCTTTACCACTCAGAGAAACGTGCCGTATCATATCAGTCTGTTTGAATGTTTTATTTATGTTTCAACATTTAAGGTTAACCAACATGCCTGATACACTTTGTAAGGGTGTTAAGAAGGTGAGGAACGGCTGTTACTTTATTGAGCGACCTTGGCGTGGTGGTCCGCGATGCCAGTTCTGCTTAATAAAGCCGGTTCCACGCCATAACATTAGCCAATATAGTATCTGCAGCTCCTCCATACATACATATAGAGATGCAATCATTTCTCCTCCAGCCTCCATAGCTCACCTAACCTTTGTGTGTTTGTGCCAGGGTGAAGGAGCCTCTGAAGGACAGTGTGGTGTCCACCTATGAGGAACATGAAGACAGTGTGTATGCAGCAGAGTGGTCCTCAGCAGACCCCTGGCTCTTTGCCTCACTCAGCTACGACGGACGGCTCGTCATCAACAGGGTCCCCCGCGCACTCAAATACCGCATCCTGCTCTGAGTGTGTGTGTGTGTGTGTGTGTGTGTGTGTGGTGTGTGTGTGTGTGTGTGTGTGTGTGTGTGTGTGTGTGTGTGTGTGTGTGTGTGTGTGTGTGTGTGTGTGTGTGTGTGTGTGTGTGTGTGTGTGTGTGTGTGTGTGTGTGTGTGTGTGTGTGTGTGTGTGTGTGTGTGTTGGCAGTCATTTTCTTTAAAAAAATTATTGACATTCCATTATAACGTGGCACAGTCAGTGTGTTATGCAAGACAGTGCAAACTGCATGTGAAGACAGCAATGGTAAAGACTTGTGTGTGTTTGTAAATATACTGTAGTTCATATGCTCTGCTGATCACTGTAAACAAACCTGTGCTGGTTATCTCAAATAAAGTAAGACAAGTAATGATCCCTGAATAAGCATTTGACATGGTGTGCTTTTAACTGTTTGTTAACAACTTTATAAGAGAGTTACACATACACACGAAAGATCCTTTTCTCTATTCGGGCATGTATCCATAAAGTCTACTGGTCGGGTCTCTGTTATTTTATATTTATTTTAGGCCAAATTTAATTTGTTTTTATTAATGTTCCGTTCATCTGGGTAAGTGAACTAACACTATAGACATGGCCACTTTGAAGTCAGACAATGCTGGAATCTGCAGAGGTGTTTTGAGTAAAGTGAAAATGACAGAAGAATGAAAGTTCAACGGAATTTAATATCAATCTTAACTACCGTGGAACAACTTTGCAGATTCCCTAGTGACTCATGGGTAACTCAGTCATGTTCAACTCGGCCCTGTGGACCACTGTGTTTAGGGTTTCAATTGTCCTTTAATCTGATGATTATTTGTCATCAAGTGTAGCCTGGAAATCCAGACTCTGATATCTTGAACGATAGAGGGTCTGGCCACGATCAATAGTAATTTCCAACTCAAGGGGCGGCTCCTACTCGTGCATATCAAATGCCACTGCACGCAGTTGGATAGCACTACAACCAATCAGAGCGATGCACAAGGTGACGTATTAAGTCCCGTTCGTTTAGCGAACAGCGAGTTAACTGTTAAAAATTAAACTTTTGCCGTGGTCGGTCGGCAAAACAGAACATTCCACTTACTTGCTAATGAAAGATTTGAGTGCCGTCTTCCAAATCGTTAAGGGTCGAGGCCAAAGCAGTCTCAAACTCACACAACATAATCTCAGCCATCTTGATGTTTACTATCACGGCTTCGACGTCATGCACGTCACTGTCGTCATCCGGTTACGTCCTCCCCAGAGCACCATACAAAGGGCTCTGGCCGCGCCCATATTAGCATAGAACCAATTGAAACGTGAGTCGGGATTTCTCGACTTTTTGAACAAGCTTCAATGGAGAGTGTCTAGACCAACAGGCGCAGCAAATTTAATTTGCCAGCGCCTAGTGGCAGGTCTGGGAATGCCAGGCTACATCAAGTGCACTGCTGCTTCTAGTTCTCTTCCCTGGTTCCCACCAGATGCTGTTAATGATACATTGGTTCCTTTTTGACCAGGTTCAGTTCTCTTTCACACCTCTGGTTTCCTCTGGTCTGAATCAGTTTGTGAAGTTAACCAAATGCAGCAGCTTAAGCCATATGAGAATGTTCTTATCACTCATTGGTCAGATGTGTGAGCAATAACATACTGTAGTTCCTGAACTGCTCTACAATTGGCTGGCTACGGGAGCTCGTTATGCAGTGCTTCCTGCAGTTGTGTCGGACATAGTCTCGTCATGTTCTCACCACAAACGGACCGCACCAGAGTTGGTTTAGAAGCGTACCAAGACCATCTCTTCAACGAGGTCTCGGTACGCTTGTTTGGTCCGCTTTTGGCTGTGCTCTCACCTGCGCAAACGAACCACAGCAAAGGTTTAAACAATTTTCAATCCAACCAAACAAGGCAGGTGTAAAAGCTCCCTTCATTCAGCGGGTGCTAGGAACAGAAACACCACAGCAAATGAACACGAATGTTGCCTCTTTTTGCAGGTTTAATGATTAACATGAAAATAATGACACAAGCAGTGTTTAAAATCTAATAAAATAAATAAAATGCCTTCACTAAGACTTCGATCTTCAGTGGCTTTACCAGTTTGATTGTTTTTATACGACTAGCTACTGTGTCTCTCTATCTTCACTATCTCCTTCTTTCTTCTTTCCTTCCTTGTCCTTCTTTCCCTCTCTCTCTCCAGTCTTCTGTCTGTCCTGCTCTCTGTGCCCCCTCCCACACCACAGTGTGTGCTCAGGCTGGTCCACAGTGACAGGCTGAGCCTCGCTTATGGCAGACACCATTGACAGGCCTTTTAATTGCAGCTTGACTTTATGCATCACACACACACACACACACACACACACACACACACACACACACACACACACACACACACACACACACACACACACACACACACAGCAGTGCCAAGGGAGGGGCACCGGCACTTCATTAGCTATGCCAGTCGGGGCAGGAAGTGCCAGGCCTTGAATACAGAGTATATTGGTATATTATCTAATCAGATAACCTGCTCACACACACACACACACACACACACACACACACACACACACACACACACACACACACACACACACACACACACACACACACACACACACACACACACACACACACACACACACACACACACACACACACACACACACAAAGGGCTCTTGTTACCCTGCAGTCAATTATTGAGATGAGGGATCAGGATGGAGATATAGAGAGATGGTGAGCGCTGAAAAAGGTAATCGCTGAATCCTGCCCATCTGGAAGCATTGTGATGCTTTTGTCACAGACACACACACACACACACACACACACACCACACACACACACACACACACACACACACACACAACACACACACACACACACACACACACACACACACACACACAGCACTCATTGTCACGTCTCTACTGTCTTCTGGGCACCAGTGTATGAAAGGATGTGTGACAAGCATGCGTACGTGTTTGTAATGTGTCAGTGCCTGTATCTGTATAGGTTGCATAGTGCGTGGTGTATCAACCAAAAGAGATTCATTAGTAAAAGCAGAGAGAAAAGTGTCCTGTGGTCAATCAGTCAACACACCTGCTAATAACAGCTGAGTATTTGCAATATGAATATCGATGAAGTGACCTCTTTAGTATTCCCGGAGAGGAAATGTATCACTCAGGACAAATTACACTAAGTATGATGCATCGAAAGTCAATGTGAAGATTTTGGAGTCACGTTATCACTATCAGTGTAAATAGCCAGTGTACTCGGATGATAATAGTTTCAGACTTACACAGGTTACAGCAGTTTCCGGGCAACAATCCATTGTCACTATAATCACTATGTTGAATAGTGCCGCTTTAAACAGAATGGGGCGACTGTGTCTCAGTTGGTAGAGCGGGTCGGCTGATGATCAAAGGGTTGGAGGTTTGATCCCCACCCTGCCACATGTGTCATGGTTGTTGTGTCCTTGGGCAAGACACTTCACCCACCTTGCCTCGTGTGAATGTCGATAGTTAGCCTGCTATCGGTGTATGAATGTGTGTGTGAATTGTAACGTGGGAAAGGAAAACAGGTCTCCCTTGTAAAAGAGTCTTCGGTCTCAATGGGATTTACCTGTATAAATAAAGGTAAAAAAAATTAAAATAAAGAATCTTCAAAAAAGTTGTGTTAAATTACGAGTAGGTAAAATAAAACATTGTCAACACTTGGATGCCCCACAGTACTCTCCAGTGCACTACTTTCAGGGTCTACTTACTACAACTGCAGTACTGAGTTAAAAATGACATAGGCCTATGTTTGTCGAGACAAAAAGCCAAGATATTTATGTAACCGTCACAACGGGTGGGAGATTGCAAAGCGTGACACCAGGAACCACCCACAGTAGATGTAGAGCAAAGTAGACCGCTGCTGCGTCATTACACACCCATGCGTTGTCATCCACGAGTCACGTGATCATGTCATGTATACGACATGCCAAAAACCTCTTGACCTGGAAAATAAATGAAAGAATCCTCCGGTCATGAACCTTTTGACCTAAAAAATAAAGGTTGACATCTCTGTTGTGGACCGCTGGCAGCCTCACGTTATGTTAGTGCACTCGACTGAGGGAAGCCACTCGCAGGGAAAGTGTGCGAAAGACTGAAGTATTTATGTTGCAGGGATAGGTGGTTCTTTTTTTCCTTAGCAGGGAGATGAACATATTACTGGAATTTCATTTGTTCTCGTCTCAAAGAAAAATAGTTTTTATGGAATCTAGACGTTCCTACAAATAGAAAATGGAAGGTATTTCCATTTGAAAAAAAATTCTCAATACAATCCCCCTCCCACTCCACAGCACTCTTTCATGAGCAAAGTGTAGCTAAAGGGACAATGGAGGATTAGTAATGCACAATAAGAAGTGACAGAATTGAACACAGTTAAATAAAAGTAACATAAAATAAATAAGATAATCACAGAAGTAATATCAGTAACCCTAACCTTAACCCTATTAAAACAGAAAGGTCCTGCAACAAACCTGTTGTAGGACCTTTAGAGCTCCCATATTATACACTTTTCGGTTCTATTATACACCATATCATATGGTCTTAGTGGTCCCTAGTACGTTTTTCTTTAATTGTTTGCCGAAAAAAACTTTCAGATAATTTATTGTACTATGCTGATGTTCAGCTAATCTCACAATGGCCTATTTAAAAAAAAAGAGCTGCAGCTCCCCTCGTAAATATACAATCTTTGAGCTCCCCCCGCCCCCAGTCCGGAAGCGAAGCCAAGTACGCCTCGCCCTCTGTCTGTCAGGGCCGTGGACCAATAAGAAATAGGGGTGTGGGCTGCACAGTGGAAGCTTCTGGCTTTCCAGTTTGTGAGGTCAGAAACGAGGAGAATTCTGACTGGAGTATATTGGGGGGGAGGGGTGGGGGTTTCAGAAAGGGGGAGAGTGAGAAAAGGAGAGATTGTTATTTTTTTTAATATTTTGGCAGTCTCTCGGCACACCGTGGACCCATGGATATGTTAGAACACATTTAAAAAGTGCATTTAGCATAATATGTGACCTTTAAGTGTAATTTATTTAAATTTTTTTTAAACTTAAGGAGAGACAGGACATCGCAGGCGGGGTTTGACTGAGGGTGGTGAGGAGGGGTTTCACATTAGATGAATGTTTCTACCAGCAATTAAAGACAGACTATAATGTTAGCTTGATTAACTGCTGTAGTGACCTCATCTTGGAATATACTTTAAAGTATGTGGGGGGGGGGGGGTACGGAAGAGGATTAGGGCCACACATGTAAAAAAAAATTAAGTTCTGACTTTATTCTCAGAATTCTGAGAAAAAAGTCAGAATTCTGACTTTAATCTCAGAATTCTGACATTAATCTCAGAATTCTGACTTTAAAGTCAGAATTCTGACTTTTTTCTCAGAATTCTGACATTAATCTCAGAATTCTGACTTTAATCTCAGAATTCTGAGAAAAAAGTCAGAATTCTGACTTTAATCTCAGAATTCTGACTTTTTTCTCAGAATTCTGAGAATAAAGTCAGAATTCTGACTTTTTTCTCAGAATTCTGACTTTTTTTTTAAACTTTTTTATATACATGAAAAAAAAAGTCAGAATTCTGAGATTAAAGTCAGAATTCTGACTTTTTTCTCAGAATTCTGAGATTAAAGTCAGAATTCTGAGATTAATGTCAGAATTCTGAGATTAATGTCAGAATTCTGAGAATAAAGTCAGAACTTTTTTTTTTTTTTCATGTGTGGCCCTAATCCTCTTCCGTAGGGGGGGGGGGTGTTTGTAACTCATACATGTTATGATAATCATATGAGGGAAATGCTGTACCACAGACACAATGTACAAAAGTAATCATTTCACTGGGCACGAATGCCTATGTTTTTTTCTGTATTGTATGCCATTGATGCTGCCAGCTGTTTTATATAATAATAATAATAATATATTACACATACTGTCTTACACAGGAATTGCAGCACATTTGTGAAAACAAAAGTGTTTTTTTGATTGTACCCGAGGGTCACCTGTGTGTTGTCCTCAAAGGGTGGAGGCGCAATTGGATTCAGCTGTTGTTGAAATGAAATTTAAAAAAGAGAAAAATAATAATAATTTCATTTAATTATTTATTCATGTTGGCGATGCAGTATGGAGACACCTGGGGTTGTTTGGGAGTGTGAGCGGGGGTTTCAGGTGATTAATGCCTGGGAGAGTTTGACTCATTTGCATGGAGGAGAATTCATATTCCGTGGAAATGCAACGGAAAATTATGCACAAACACGTTGGTCTCTGCAGGAAGAAGAGGTAGACACTAAAACAACAGAGAGAGTGACGACAGCAGGAGAACGGGAAAGAGAACGGCATTAGAAGAAAGGTATGTAGAAGGTGTGTGTGTGTGTGTGTGTGTGTGCGTGTGCGTGTGCGTGTGCGTGTGCGTGTGCGTGTGCGTGTGTGTGTGTGCGTGTGCGTGTGTGTGTGAAGAGAGAGGGGGAAGCCTGACTAGAGTCTAGTTTAGTGCTCAGGTGTGTTGACGATGAGCTTAAGGTGAGTCACTGCACATTTTCTTCTTTACAAAACAAGCAGAAATGTGTTTTCCCATTGGTTACTTTACTAAACGACTCCGGAGCCGGAAGGGATTCAACAGCTCAAGAACACACTGGTAAGTCACAAAGTTGCCAACATTGTTCGGAACGACTGGTATTCCAACCTACTGCATATGAAACATGTTTAAAGAGATAAGATTTACATTGCACATAGCTCCAGGATACTAAACACAAGCATGAGATTTACTGTACAAGAGGAAACCGGCCTGGCAACACTGTCTGTTAAGTGTTAACCTACACTGTAAACAATTGCTGTAAATTTACAGCAGGATTTCAACAGCATTAACCTGTTATTTATAAAAACAGCATTTAACTGTTAAAATAAAAGGCAGTCTGTTAAATTACAGTCCTTTGCTGTTATGTTACGGAACGGTAATGTTTTTCAAAAATACTGAACTTACCTGTTAATTTACCATCAAACTTGGAAGGGACAACTTGACGTGAGCTGTCTGCACATGTGAAGCTCATACAATTTTCTTCATTAATCCTCATCCATCCACATCTTAACTAATAAGTGTTGTTTAATGTATATCCTCTGGTTAAGTTTACTTCAAGTTGAGTTATATCTACTTGGAAATGGAAATTGCAGTTAACATAATTAAACCAAGTTAGTCTTACTTAACTGAAGAGTTGTGTTTACTCAGTAGAATGAAGGAAACAGATTGCCTTAGATAAATCAAGTAAGCACAACAAAGTGTATTGTAGAGACGCCCCCTTTCCCACAATGACTTGCACTGGACTAAACGTTTGTTATGTTGCTATTTGCACCCTCAGTAAAGGGGATGTTGCATTCCATTACCTCACTATGCATTTTGTTTAAATAAAACATTTCTGTGTGAACTAACTGTTATTTTTGGTTATAACAAACGGTTTGTGGAACTCTTAAACAAGATCCCTAGTTCAACTCAGGAGACAATTTACAATAGAAATGAATCATTCTATTGAACTTGATAAATTGTAAAACGTGTCTTGAAGTAACAAACAGAAGCTGCTCTCTGTGTTTAGCATTTGAACAAATAGGGGACATAGTAAACTTATATAGGGTTGAAACACATCTGCCCAATGAAATATAACATCCCCTTCGCTCACGGTGCAAACGGCAACATAACAAACATTTAGTCCAGGTTCATCCCTTTTTTCATTAACAGTATTATCCTGTCAATTTTAGTGACAGTCAAATAATGTTAATTTAACAGTAAGAAAATGGCAACCCTGCTGCCAGTTGATTACTGTTTTTTACTGAAAAAACAGGTTCATACAGTTTTCTTCATTAACAGCATAATCCTGTCAATTTTAGTGACAGCCATATAATGTTAATTTAACAGTAAGAAAATGGCAACCCTGCTGCCAGTTGATTAATGTTTTTTTACAGGGAAATTTCTTACAGTGTACTTGCAAGCAGCAGCAGTGTGCTCTTTGTTAGCGCATTTCTTCAGGCTCTTAGCTCTGTTAGTGGTGGAAGCCCCTGATGATAAACACGGTCCCCATCACTTTAGATGTGGGCTCGGAGCGTGCAAGGATAGCTACTTAACACTGACAACCACCCTGTCATCAGAGGAAAGCTCTTGTGTGTCCTAAGCTACTTATACACTGTCCTATCGCTTCTGCAGAAGATAAAACTGCTCTGGGACGGGGCAAACAGAGACCATTAAGCCATCAGGAAACGTACAGAAGGGATATTTAAGTGTGTGTATTTCAGGAAACCCTTACAATCCAGTAGGTTTTTTTTCTTCAAAACCACTGATTGATTTGCATACAATCTCTCCCTGCTATATGGCTATCCAAATGCAAAATCTCTCTGAACCTAAGTTGTACATGTATTAACGTTGAAAGCTTTTCGCCTTATCTAATGTCCTTACAAAAGCCAAACCAAAAAGACTGACAAGCTCTCCTCCCCCACCCCCCAATTTCTCCCCCATTCCTTCCCTCTCCAGCATGGCAATAGAGGCACTCATGGGCAGAGGTGTTGCCTCGGCGCTTGACAGCATTCAGCTCTGTGTGCCTGAGCGACCTTCCTTTCTTCTGGGGTGAGAGGGACCACAATGGATGTGGTGCTATCGTGATGCGGCACACGCCCAGCTCCCTTCTCCTATACTACCTCATTGTTCTTCCATTACAGAACAAGCAACACACAGGGTGGATCGTGGCTGTTATTTATGGGCCCGTGCCACCACAACGCACATATAATTACCTCTCAAAAGCTGTAATTGTGCTCATTTCTCATGTCCGGAGGTGGTGGGTGGGTGGGTGGGGGGACAACCACTCCCCATGCCATAGTGTTGTCGCCATGGAGATTGAGAGCCAATTGCAAGTTGAAGGACATCACAGGTCGTAGGCCTGGACTGTTGTAGGTGGTGACAAATCTACTATGTAGTAGAATTATGTCTGTCAATAAAGAGAGTTCATTATGTTCTTTTTCAAATGTTGAACTCTGTTGAGCAGTAACTTTAAGGTGGAAAAAGTAATTAAAGGTGTAATGTGTAATGGGAATTGTCGTTTTCAGAAAACACTTGGTAGAAATATAATATAATAATCATAGCTATGTTCATATTCGCTTGAACATAAGCATTTTCTTTAAATTACCTTAGAATTAGAATATAGGAGTGCTGGGGCCGCCATCTTGCACTGCCATGTTTCTACAGAAGCACAAAACGGACAAACTTAAAGGCCATACCCGTTTTTTATAGTGTGCGTCCTGGGGAATGAACCTGTTGGAAGATCAAGGAGAAGGACTATAGAATAAAGACTAAAAACGAAATACGTCTTCTCCTCATCCCTTGATATTGTGGAAAGACTGGAGGCAGTGGTGGATGATTGCCTCTTTAGTTACTATATTCTTTGATGGCCAACGCGGCTTCTGTAAATTCTCCAAAAGGGAGGGGTAGCCAATCTAGAACTTTCACCACTAAATTATGCCAAAATAGACGTTTTTACACACTGCACCTTTGAAGAAGGTTAAACAGTGTGCCATGAAAACGATATTGAGAAATTGTCTGTGTGTAAGTTAGGCAGTATGCATCACTCCCAACATTTGTTGAAGTGCAATCATATGCTGATATTTTATTTTATTTTAATTTAATTTAATTTTTTTTACCCTGAGCCAAATGAAAATGCATGCAACATCCTCCTCCTCCCGCTTATGTTTGTGACTGCAGCTTTTGGGGTGTGAGGCTGATTGACTAATGATTGAAGTGACAGGTGAGTCAGTCATCCAGCGTCCGGGCAACACAGAGTGACAGTTTGTCTGTGTTTGATCAATGGTGCATTGCTAGGGGACAGAGCGGGAGCACGGGCTGTGGCAAACCCTCAAACCTCTTTGTCAATCAAACAGTCCACGAAACGGCACCCCATGAAATCCATTAAAACCAATTTAGCCAGAGCCGTACTGCTCACAGCTCCATAAGCGCCCAACCCATGGTGGATTAATGATGGATTTTGAAATTTTGCTGGTTCAAGTTGACCGCTGAGTATTATTTCTGGTACCTTATATGTTGTTATTATTATGAGGCTAACACAGCTCTCAGTCATTCGGCTTGATCTCACGTTATAAAGTATCCCTTTTCTCTCTCTTAGCGCTAACAACATGATCCTGCTCTTGCTGAAAGTCGGTTAGGGACCTGACTGCTTAAAAAGGGAAAAATAATAGAGACATCATTATGCCAAAAGAAAATCAATATATAGTTTACTTTACTGATGCCTTGATTAATGAAATTACTTCATTATGAAATAGATTAGTTTAAAATGTTGTTTACCTATCCAACAAAAAGCTAGAGCACATTTGACTTCAGTATACGTACTGTATATAAAGTCATGTCCATCCATCTGTAGACTAAGCGGTTTCATAGGTTTTGGGTCTGTGCTGAAATGGATCAGTAGATCTCCCAGAAACAGCTACATTGCATTAAATCTATATAATGAATGTAAAGAATCAAAATCGGAGTCCGTAGATTGCGTAAAACCCCAAATGCATTGCGGAGTGTAAAGGGATCAAGAAATAGCCAGGATTCAAAGGGCAGGATTACATTTGGAGCTTATTATACCTTATTATTATCTTATTATAAGATGACATAATGCATTTTTCATTCATAATTTATCAGTCTGGCAACTTTTGTAGTTGCTATCTTGCCAGAACTGCTGCTCCGAAACATGGGGAAACAGCTTGTTATGGGCTAATTTGGCCTGGTAATGATAATGGTAATGTCACACTAGCGAGTAACAAAGCCTTACAGACACTGGAGGAGAGAGGATGTTGGACACTAACACAGACATAACTTCTCTGTGGCAGTAACAGGGCTGGACTGGGATAATAATTGCCTTGCTCTCCCTCAGGAGTGACCACAGCTCCACTGACTGGCTCAGGTTGAACTCAGATATAACCTTAGGCACCAATGCTGGGGTGGGGCCAATGACTACATCCGACCCATCCAGCAAAAACCTGCAGAGCTCACTGACTGTGAACCTACAACTTCTTGGATCCTCAACTAATTGGCAAAGATTATGACTAACAGAAACGCTGCTCCTTTGGGGAAAAGCCATTTCATAGGTAAGTCCTGCTAACTGTAAGTGTCTGGTCGCCTCTGAGTATTCAGGAAATCAAGAAAGCAGCCATCTTTGTTAAGTGTTTATTTCCTGACACAAACTACCTTGATTGCTGCCGTGATTCCTTGCAGCAGTCAGGACGGATTTCCCCTTCCTCCAGCTGGATCTGCAGAAATCATAGGATGATCCATTCAGGGAGGACCACGCCCCCTAATGGTACAAGTAATGATTGCGGTGAAATAGCATCCAACAGAACCGGCCTTACAACTTCAAGCTTAACCCTTTGGAGGATGGTTCAAAGGAAAGTGAAGGCACACAGCCCTGAGGCCACAATTGTGCTAGAGCATTCCACCCCGGAAAAGGAGTGCTGTTCTTCAGGTAGAAGATGATTTGACAGTGTGATAAGTATACAAGTTGTCTTTCACCCTGCCAAAGTACAACCAGATCTCCTCGACCAACTGAAGATGGAGCCCCCACTCTCCTGGTGGTGGATCCCCCCCTTGACATCATGAGCGTCTCTAATTGT
This sequence comes from Ammodytes dubius, assembly GCA_026122265.1. Taxonomy (NCBI): domain Eukaryota; kingdom Metazoa; phylum Chordata; class Actinopteri; order Uranoscopiformes; family Ammodytidae; genus Ammodytes; species Ammodytes dubius. The sequence goes on from CM047517.1 coordinate 29,633,469, forward strand.
ACCGAAGAGAAGGTGAGCCCACCACCAAAGTTTAGTTTCCAGCTTGCATAGGATGGGGGAGTCTAGGCCCCCCAGTGATGAAGGCTACTGACAGGGGCCTGTAATGATCCTGTTGACCTCCTGCTGGCTGGACAGGTCCTTCATTGATGGCAGCTCCGTCCTGGTGATGTGCTAAGCCGTTTTCACCACCCTATGTAAAGGCTTACGGTTGAGGGCATCATGATACCCTGGATGATGCACCTGAACCTCCTCAGACAGGCAGAAGGGCTGTTATGTTGCCCCACTATCTTTGTGCAGGTGTTGGTGTGATGAGTCCAGGTCAGGTCCTCACTGATGTTAACTCCAAGGAACCTGAAGCTACTTACTCAGTCCACTGTCTTCTTGTTGATTGTTATGAGAGTATGTCCTTGTCCCTGTCTCTTCCTGCAGTCCACAATCATCTCCTTTGTTTTGCTGATGTTGAAATGGAGGTTGTTGTCCTGGCTCCAACACTGTAAGAAATTTCCCTGTAAAAAAACATTAATCAACTGGCAGCAGGGTTGCCATTTTCTTACTGTTAAATTAACATTATATGACTGTCAATAAAATTGACAGGATTATGCTGTTAATGAAGAAAACTGTATGAACCTGTTTTTTCAGTAAAAACAGTTATCAACTGGCAGCAGGGTTGCCATTTTCTTACTGTTAAATTAACATTATTTGACTGTCACTAAAATTGACAGGATTATACTGTTAATGAAAAAAGGGATGAACCTGGACTAAATGTTTGTTATGTTGTTTGCACCGTCAGTGAAGGGGATGTTATATTTCATTGGGCAGATGTGTTTCATTCCATATATAAGTTTACTATGTCCCCTATTTGTTCAAATGCTAAACACAGAGAGCAGCTTCTGTTTGTTACTTCAAGACACTTTTTACAATATATTAAGTTCAATGGAATGATTCATTTCTATTGTAAATTGTCTCCTGAGTTGAACTAGGGATCTTGTTTAAGATTTCCACAAACCGTTTGTTATAACCAAAAATAACGGTTAGTTCACACAGAAATGTTTTATTTAAACAAAATGCATAGTGAGGTAATGGAATGAAACATCCCCTTTACTGAGGGTGCAAATAGCAACATAACAAACGTTTAGTCCAGTGCAAGTCATTGTGGGAAAGGGGCGTCTCTACAATACACTTTGTTGTGCTTACTTGATTTATCTAAGAGGCAATCCGTTTCCTTAATAAACACAACTCTTCAGTTAAGTAAGACTAACTTGGTTTAATTACGTTAACTGCTATTTCCATTTCCAAGTAGATATAACTCAACTTTAAGTAAACTTAACCAGAGGATATACAGTAAACAACACTTATTAGTTAAGATGTGGATGGATGAGGATTAATGAAGAAAACTGTATAAGCTTCACATGTGCAGGCAGCTCATGTCAAGTTGTCCCTTCCAAGTTTGATGGTAAATTAACAGGAAAGTTCAGTATTTTTGAAAAACATTACCGTTCCGTAAAATAACAGCAAAGGACTGTAATTTAACAGACTGCCTTTTATTTTAACAGTTAAATGCTGTTTTTATAAATAACAGGTTAATGCTGTTGAAATCCTGCTGTAAATTTACAGCAATTGTTTACAGTGAAGATGTCAGGGCTCTAACACCTTAAGAGCTCGGTCAGGGATGTCATCAGGTCCAATTCAAAATTACAGGTGTGTGCCCTTCCCCTGGACCATTTTCCAGAACAAAAAGCCAAACCATTGGTCCAACCAAAACAAGGTTGTTGCCAGTACCTTCATCACCCACACACATTACATCAAACTGACTGCACTTACTCTTGTTAAATTTATAATATACTGTAAATATCTATAATATTAAAAAACACGTATATAGAATATAGATCTGTATGTGTAACTGGGCCCTCTTCTATTTCATTTGCAAGTATAAATGGGACACATAAGCTAAGTAAAATATAGTTGCATCCATCTTGTCATAAACACATATAGTCACAACCAATGCATGATTTACAAGTAGTCACCACGGCATTTAGCCTTTAGCACTAACTATTTCACCTGTTTACTCTGAGCCCTGATTGTCTTAGTGCAGAAATAAATGTTTACATGAAGGACATATATGCACTATGATGCACTGATGCATGGATTAACTACAAAGCAAGAGCGGTTCTGTGCTTCTGTGTAAGTTGTGTGTGTGTGTGTGTGTGTGTGTGTGTGTGTGTGTGTGTTTGTGTGTGTGGTGTGTGTGTGTGTGTGTGTGTCTGTGTGTGTGTGTGTGTGTGTGTGTGCTTGCTTGCGTGTGTGTGTGCATGCGTTTGTGATCATGCGAAGGCTCTGTCCTCCCCTGACCCTTAGCTGTTCCATGTCTGCCGCGCGCACGCTCCCTCCCCTCTCCTCCTTGCTCTTCCTCGTCTCGCCTCAGACATCGTCATCCCCGCAGAGCGCCCAGACACACTCAGGGGAACTGCCTGACCCAGATCTGTCTCCTGCTCTGCCCAGTTGACCACACGCAGATACACACACAACGCCCACCCAAAATACCCCCTCGCCCACACACACACACACACACAACACACACACACACACACACACACACACACACACACACACACACACACACACACACACACACACACACACACACACACACAACACCCACCCACCCCACCACACACACCACACACACACACACACACACACACACACACACACACACACACACACACACACACACACACACACACACACACACACACACACAGGCACAGATGCACTTGACATTTTGGTCACTGACAAGACATCAGGTGAGGACAGAGGAACCCAGGTGACAAGGAGAAGCAGTGAACCTTTGCCTTGATATTGCCCCTGTGAGCACAAGAAAAAACACACACACTCTCACACAAAGTTCCACACACACACATAGGGTATACACACACACACTCTCACACACACAGTTGTCTCCACGCTGTGTTTGTGTCTGTCAAAATGAGCAGGAATAGCTGTGCCACTATTCAGACAGCGGCCTTCCACAGCTCCCATCTCAACGCTCCACTCAAAGGTGTATCCCCCCCCCCTCCCCTCCTCTAAATATTAGCGTCTCTCAATACACCCACAAAAACCACATCAAACTGGAGCCAACAAAAGGAAATCATGAATGACATGAAGAGCTGTTGGATTGCTTGTGGTTGGACGACCTTGAGGGAACAACAAAGTATAAGCCTCGTTCCTCTAAAGCAAAGATTCATTACATCCAAATCTCTGCCTGATTTTCAGAGTTTGACTTCTTATTTTATTTAAGGATCATGTTCTCAATAAATGCTGCAAGCTGGGAACACGGCGTCATTGCTACACCAAAGACGGATGCGGCAATAGCTGCAAACAAATGACCGGGCCATTTTAACATCGGTACTAAATCCTGCTTCCTCAATCATGATTCTTAATGTTACTTCAGTTTCATCAGCCAGCTGTGGAGATGTTTCCCCTCCAGCCTGTGACTCTAGTAGGGTTCATCCCATTCCTCTCTACTCAGTTTGATAACGTTTAATGATGTGTTTGGGTGTGCTTGCTTTGTACTTGAGGTTGTGTGTGTGTGTGTGTGTGTGTGTGTGTGTGTGTGTGTGTGTGTGTGTGTGTGTGTGTGTGTGTGTGTGTGTGTGTGTGTGTGTGTGTGTGTGTGTGCGCGCGCGCGCTTGCATGCTTAGCTAGCTTATACTGTAGTGCTTCCACTGTACTCTTCCATTTCATAGCCCTCAGTGGGCTTAGGAAGGACAGTGAGGGAAGGGACTTGCAGTTCTTGTTTATCCTTAAAGCTGCTCAAATCAGTTTTCTATATATAAGAAATTGATTTAATTATTATGGACAATGTGAAAAAGGTTACTTATATCGGAAAAAAAACATTAAAATGTATGACTTTACTCTTCAGTTCCCATAAACTATACCAAGCATGTTAACGTTTTTCAGCTTTGTTTTGGTTTTACAAATGTACTGTTGGATTAACCTTGGATCTTCTCAATGCAGTGCAACACATTGTGCCACTTAAGGACACTGACACAACAGACACTGCCTTGAAGACTAAAATCAGGGAATTTAATTCTACTGTCATTTAACGTCGCATATTACATGACAGATTGTAACATGATTGCAGGTGTAAAAATGTCATTATAATTCCCTGCCCAGAAGTGGGTATTTGCTATGTCTCCATTTTTCTTTTAGGGCAACTACACCATTCATTCTACAGGTGCATGCAGAACTAGCTTATGTATAGTCAAAGTTGATCCACAAAATTGGCCAGTAAACTCAACCTTAGCCTTTTGTTTTCTCTTCTAAATAACATGTTTTTGAGTAGAGGAGGCTGCACTCAATGTCACCACATTCCCAAATCCAAACAGTAACCATTTGGACTACAATGTAATTGTATATGAAATAATGGCCATAATTACCAAAAAAAAATACCCCATTTGGAAAAAAACATCAATTAAAGTGAGTCAAATAATTTTGTCCTCCAGTGTGCATTTACCCACAGCACTTAGCCTCCCTTCTTGCTTTGCACTGCGTCCTCGTGACTGTGCATATTAAACCCTGATTGTATGTAATGAATATTTGATGGAATTTATGATCAAACTAAATGTAAATGCGGATCCATTTCCGTGCATACTGTGTGCCATATTTTACAGCACGGAGCAGAAAGGGGTGGTCTCCTATGATGATCTGGTGGGTATCTGATCAATTCCTTCTGATCTGTCGATGCTGGCCTTCACCACCACACACACACACACACAACACACACACACCACACACACACACACACACACACACAACACACACACACACACACACACACACACACACACACACACACACACACACACACACACACACACACACACACACACACACACACACACACACACACACACACACACACACACACACACACAACACAAAAGCACTGACTCTCTCCCTGCAGTCTCTCAACAATGGATTAGCATTACATTCTTTGCAAAAGCCACTCTGAGCTTCATTCATAGCTGTGACTATCTACTCTCTGAGGTGTACGCTCCTTTATCTGCAGGGACCTCTGCGTTGTGTGTGTGTGTGTGTGTGTGTGTGTGTGTGTGGGGGGGGGGGGGGGGGGGGGGGGGTGTGTGTGTGTGTGTGTGTGTGTGGGGGGGGGGGGGGTGTGTGTGTGTGTGTGTGTGTCTGCCTGCTATAATAAGCCTTGTTCTCTGTCTCCCATCCTTCCAGTCCCCAGTCTGAGAGATGCTAGTGGAGGAGGAAGTGACCTATATAGGTTGCATCTCTCTCTATCTCTCTCTCGCTCTCTCTCTCTCTCGCTCTAGTCTGCTCCAGCTTCATACATTTCCAAAGTGTGTGTGTGTGTCTCTCTCTCTCTCTCTCTGTCTGTGTGTGTGTGTGTGTGTGTGTGTGTGTGTGTGTGTGTGAGGAGAGAGAGAGAGAGAGAGAGAGAGAGGAGAGAGAGAGAGAGAGAGAGAGAGAGAGAGAGGACAGAGTGCGGTGGAAGGCGCAAAATGAATAATTCAGCGGATGCCTCAACACGACCGCCTTCAATAAAACCATCCCCCTTAATGAGTCTTAATGACAGCCACGGCATGGAGACAATCAAAGTGTGTGTGTGGTGTGTGTGTGTGCATATACTGTATATGTGTATTCGGTGTGTGTGTGCATGTTCAGTGTGCAGAGTGTGCATAGCGTGGGTGGCTATAGGAAGAGGAAGTATTGGTGATTGGCTGGTGGTGTGCGCTTGAATAATGCGTGGGTGCGTGAGTGTGTGGCGGTGAGTGTATAGGCCTACCTGCCTTGCCACACAATCTCTCCTCCGTGTGTGTTTTTAGCCCAGGTAGAGAGCTGAGTGCTGCTGCCTTTGCCCCGGGCTCTGTCAAGGTGTGCCCTGGGTAATACTACCTGAGACTTTGAAAAAGAAGATGAAAGCTGGTGTCTCAGCAGGGGAGGGGAGAGGAGAAGCTGGGGAGAGGAGAGCTGGCTATAGGGTGGAGGAGAGGAGCAGGAGCATGGGTCTCTTCAGGCTTGTTTCAGGGTTTGAACTCTAAAATGACTTCATCCTCCCTGTGTTGTTTGAAGCATCATCCCTTTCTTGTTTTGTGCATTGCTGACTGGAGAATTCAATTCTATTAATTTTGGAATTGATAACTGAATAACACACGAGGCCTCTTCAAGTTGGTTTTATATGGATGTATATATGGATGGAAACAAATGTTTCTGTTCATTTGATGATTTAGACATGCATGTGGTGCAACCCGGTATCACGCCGAGGCGTGAGATACACACGCATGGACCGGCGTGTGTATTCACACGCCTTGCCTGACCAGGGCGTGTGAGTTACACGCGCACCTCCCGCCCGTCTAAATGAATGGAGGAATAGCAACCAACAGGCATTTCAATACTATCCAGCTGCAGCCCCGCAGACAAACACCCTGGCGTGGGTGGTTAGGGTTAGGGCAAGGGGACAGGTGGTTAGGTTTAGGGTAAGGGACAGGGAGAGGTTACAATATAATAATAATAATAATAATAATACAACACCGCGGCGGCCATCTTAACTACGGAACACCGCGGCGGCCAAACCGCGACTACGGGAGGTGCGCGTGTAACTCACACGCCCTGGTCAGGCAAGGCGTGTGAATACACATGCCGGTCCATGCGTGTCTATCTCACGCCTCGGCGTGAGATCGGGTTGTGTGGTGACACACACAAACACAGACACACAGACACACGCACGCACGCACGCACGCACCACGACACACACACGAACACAACACACACACACACATGTACTGTATATATAAAATACTAAATAATTAACTTTAGGTCCCATAATGTCCCATAATAAGGAAAACAAATCTGTGACATATTAGCCTGGCACCGCCCGCCTACATACTTCCGCTCAATTTTCATTTCCCTTCAATAGTCAGTCTGGGCCTGCGGTATATTCTTTGGTTTTCTCCGGCCAGATTTCTGCCGGTCCAATCAGCGAACAGAGGAGTGGCTCAGAAGCCGGCACATGACACAAATCACAAGCAAACGTTATGCGATTGGTTGGCAGATCCAGAGTGGCACTGAGCAGATCCAATAGTTTTAAACTTCAACAGACACCTGCCTTCACGTGAGTTAACGTTTGTCAATTGAGCAAATCCAGTACAAATGAAATGAAGCACAATGGTCTGGTAGGACCAGGCTAGTGACATATGCCAATATATTATCAATGTTTTAATCAGTGTTCTATCAGCTGCAGTACCAGCAGTGTAAATCAGCACCTGGCATAAGAACCTCATCCAAAGTGGTACGTGCTGTATGTTGCTATGCTGTCATAAGTCATAAGGCTTAAGTGTATGGATTCAGCAGTTTGTAAAGTTTAAGTCTTAACATTGCCTGAAGCTAACAGGGGGGCGGAGACTGGAGTGTGTCCAGTTCTACCAGACTATGCAATGTCTGGAGCTGGCCCCTTCTTACAACCAAGGTGGTCCACTCATGGAGGGGGTCCAATGGATTCCCTGTTGCTGGCAGGTCCCATTAAACAACTGTTTCTCAAGGGTATGCATAGGCAGTTTGGTGCTGAAGTACTACTAAATATTTGTTGTGGCCGTCAGGTGTGAAAAGTCTATCTAATATACAGTACATAGAGATCAAATGGTTTTGCTCAAGCTGCCATAACACCCCTGTTGACCTCCACACAAAAGGCAACTTTTCTTTCGCACATTCATGGTTGCAATATGTGTTGTATGCACCTTGAATGCAGTTCTCCTAAAATGATTCTTCAAGGTGGAGATCACTGATGAGGAGAAAGTGTCTGTGTACCTTGTAAATTTGTCTTAATCACACAGAGAAGTATGCCAGAGCGTGTGTGGGGTACCTGGCCTAATCTATCAATGACAGGAATGTAGCGGTCTGCACATAGGACTGCCTTAAAGTGACCTCAGAATGTGAGGCCATTAAGTAGCTTCACTGCTGATTTATTTCACAGGGAGAAGAAAATGTGCAACACTCAACTCAGCCTGTTACATCCACCTCTAGGTCCTCAAGAATGCAAATAGGAAAAAAAAGCTTTTATATTTTCTATTATTCCTTTGTCCATCTTGTCTGTCCAGTATATTCAGGAATGTCTATAATGCTTGGAGGTGGAGGAGGAGAGAGGCACCGATGCCTTTATGCGACCACTGACCAGAGCTCCTGTATGTGGGTGAAGTCAACTGCACCTATCACCCTAGGGGATCCTCTGAAGGTATTTTACTGCAGTTCATACACAAGTCAAAGTTATACTGATTACTTACATAGTTACAACTTAATATATGCTAAAATTTTCTTATGCAATTATGGGATGCTGCCTTTACAGCCGGTGGGGGCGAATGGTCTGGGAACACATATTCAGATGTCCAGTGACGGCAAGAACAACCTTGGGAATACCACGGTTTACAGACTTGATCAGATTTCCTGAATGACCAACTCAATACATGTAGGTTTTTGTTGCATGTACAGTATAATATATTCCCAGAGAGCTGAGAATATATGTAGTTTACAGTAGAGAATATCGTTAGGAAAAGCTAATGAGTTGATTGGGTCTGTAAACACTCTTTTCCTCTGAAAAGAAAAGAAATTTGGATTTTTGCAAGAACGGTGCCAGCATTTCCAATTGAGTTGTTTTGTTGGGTGGTGCTTTATATAGCAGGTTTATTTCTGAAACACTGAACATAACCTTTTCCAGAGCAGGCTAGGTTGTGTAGCATAAGTAACCATGGCAATCTAGCAAGCTTAAAAATAGAACCACCTTCGTGACTTCTTAATACACTCCTCTGCAAGGATGTTTGCATGTAGAACTATGTGTTAGACCTTAAAACAGAAGCAATGCCTTCAAGATACTAATTAACTGGCATTAGTTACCATGAAGCAACTGATGCCATTCTAACAGGCATTCAATGATTACCATGAAACCCTGCTATAAGCAAATTTGTTCAGTAAAGGTTGTAGGTGGGTTCAGTTCACGAAGACCTCACACTACCGCACCACACACACACACACACATGCACACACGCAGACGCACGCACACGCACACGCACACGCACACGCACACGCACACGCACACGCACACACACGTTACAGATCCACTCAGCTCTAATGAGATGTTGTTGAAAAGTATCCACATTGTCTCCTCACTTCTAATTCTTCCAAGCGTGCTTTCGAGGTTCCACGGGATAATTTTATGTCATGATGTGTTATAAGCATATTGAGAATAATAGCATATGAATGTTGGTGTTCCCAAAAAAATCCTCATGTATACTTTGATCTATGTGGCATGAAGAATTTCAACAAATTCTTTGCACTGTTTTCAGTATGGTCTGGGTAAGATGCCCTTCATTAATATGAATGTTAGCATAGCTTGCTCTCACAGTATGACCATAAGACTTCATGTCAAAGCCCCATATTTGCTTTAAGACTAACTTTGGATACTGAGAGACATATGGATACTTCATTTGATATGTCAACTTCATTTAAATAAATCAGTTAACCAATTCTCCAGATTAGGGGCATCAGAAAAGTTCATTTCTTTTAAGAACTTACAGAAACGAAAATCAACCCAACAATGACGCATTTAAATTTCACTTTTTATTTTTCTGTTGGGCCTCCTCTTCTCTCTTCTTCCACATAGAAGCAGAGCAGCAGGATTTGATACAGAATTCAACTTCAATCTCGACGCCATTTCCGACCCAAAGTATCACTTGTAGCCCCTCTGACCCTGTGTTGTGTGTGTCTCTCTCAGTCTGTCTGCAGTGTGATGTTCCACCATGCTCCTGGCTGACCCCTGTCAACAGCCAAACCCAGCACCAGATGTAGGGGCCGCGGCTGGCCCATCGGAGACACTGCCCGAGCAGCTGTGTGCCTCCAGAGGTGGGCTGTCTCCCCCGACATGATGGATGACTCAGGCAACTTTTTGCCACCCCTCGTCCAAGCCCACACAACTTCTGCTCACTCTGAGTTTCACTACAAGGCTATAAGACACATAGAGCAAAGACGAACAGGTGTTTCATTTCAACTAGTGTCTAGGCTTCTAGGGTTGAATCAAATATGTAGAAGTAACTTTAAAGGCATACTATAGGCAGGGTATGCCTTAAAGTAACAAAGTATTGAGTCACACAAAAATAACCCCTCTCAATGATCACTTACGCCCCACCATTCCTTACAGAGATCCCCACTTTGAATATAAATATATTTAACTAAAACATGAACGTTTACACAATGTCATGTATGTGGCAATAGCAGCTATCGCCTAATTACAAGAGGTATTTCCTACTATCAGCACACCTGAGCTGACTGCTGTATATGGTGGCATTAACACCCAGTACACTGTAAGAAATTTCCCTGTAAAAAAACATTAATTAACTGGCAGCAGGGTTGCCATTTTCTTACTGTTAAATTAACATTATATGACTGTCACTAAAATTGACAGGATTATGCTGTTAATGAAGAAAACTGTATGAACCTGTTTTTTCAGTAAAAAACAGTTATCAACTGGCAGCAGGGTTGCCTTTATATTACTGTTAAATTAACATTATTTTACTGTCACTAAAATTGACAGGATTATACTGTTAATGAAAAAAGGGATGAACCTGGACTAAATGTTTGTTATGTTGCTGTTTGCACCGTGAGCGAAGGGGATGTTATATTTCATTGGGCAGATGTGTTTCATTCCTATGTAAGTTTACTATGTCCCCTATTTGTTCAAATGCTAAACACAGAGAGCAGCTTCTGTTTGTTACTTCAAGACACGTTTTACAATATATCAAGTTCAATGGAATGATTCATTTCTATTGTAAATTGTCTCCTGAGTTGAACTAGGGATCTTATTTAAGATTTCCACAAACCGTTTGTTATAACCAAAAATAACAGTTAGTTCACACAGAAATGTTTTATTTAAACAAAATGCATGGTGAGGTAATGGAATGAAACATCCCCTTTACTGAGGGTGCAAATAGCAACATAACAAACGTTTAGTCCAGTGCAAGTCATTGTGGGAAAGGGGGCGTCTCTACAATACACTTTGTTGTGCTTACTTGATTTATCTAAGGCAATCTGTTTCCTTCATTCTACTGAGTAAACACAACTCTTCAGTTAAGTAAGACTAACTTGGTTTAATTATGTTAACTGCAATTTCCATTTCCAAGTAAATATAACTCAACTTTAAGTAAACTTAACCAGAGGATATAAAGTAAACAACACTTATTAGTTAAGATGTGGATGGATGAGGATTAATGAAGAAAACTGTATAAGCTTCACATGTGCAGACAGCTCACGTCAAGTTGTCCCTTCCAAGTTTGATGGTAAATGAACAGGAAAGTTCAGTATTTTTGAAAAACATTACCGTTCCGTAAAATAACAGCAAAGGACTGTAATTTAACAGACTGCCTTTTATTTTAACAGTTAAATGCTGTTTTTATAAATAACAGGTTAATGCTGTTGAAATCCTGCTGTAAATTTACAGCAATTGTTTACAGTGTAGTGTTAAAGAGCCTGGGAGGTTCACGTGAGAAAGAACAGGTTCAAATGGCACTATAAGGTGAGTAGGATTAAACTGGACCAGCATTAATAAACAGTAAACTGGAAGAGCTTTTTTTTAATAAAATTGTGAATGTAGACTTATTGTAATGTATTGTAGTGTGTGTGTGTACCATAGATAGTATATAACTGTGCACTCAACACAGAGACAGAAGGGCATAATGTGTGGATGAATGACTATATTTCTAAGTGTCTTTATACAGTACAGTGCTGCTTGCAATCAATGCATGGTCTTTGTCACAGAGGGCTCTTCTTCTGCATTGACATTCTCAGTCACTACAGAAAGAGTCTTCTATTCCTCCTGACATGTATCTCACTAATGCTCAAACATGACTCACTAAATGTCCTCTGTCCACCACGGGTCAAACCTCTTTCCCTCACGTCTTTTTACCATAGATCTAAATACAGATGTGACTTTGATCTCTGTTCCTATGGAAACACAAGCCAGTGGAGTCTGTGACTGAAGCTCCTGCCATCTTTGTCCCAATAATGACCCCTCTTTCAAAGTCTCTAGATCTTTTCCTCTTGTCATCTTGATACAAAATCACAATCAACTGGACCTGCTCAGCATTTCTATAGATGCCGCAGTGCATGATGGGATGTTAAAGACGTCATGTGCCATGCAGTGAACCTTTGTGGATGCATCGGTCAATGCCTCGTTTCCACCGAGCAGAGCGGGTCGGCTCGGAGCGGCTCGGTCCGCTTACTTTGGCTTTTTATTCGCCAAAAGTTGGTTAGGGTCTGGAAATAAGCGCGCCTAACCGCTCTATGCTGCTCCTATTGTCGGTACTCCTCTGTTGGGGTACCAGCCGCCTGAAAGGGTGCTGAAAAGGCGGAGCTACACACTGCCGTCCGTTGATTGGTCAGAAGAATCATTTCCACATTAAATTGCCGTTTGTATTCACTTCGGCAAGAGTGAAGAGAGTCTCGTGTTTAGCAAAAATTGTCGTTGCAGCACTCTGTTTATTGTGTGGTGTTTTTCCTCTTCATTAAACTAATCAGTGGGCTACACTCACAGACCTATAAAGGCTATGTGTCCCGCTGCTACGATGTCACCATAGTTAGCCTGTAGCTGCCGCGGCCAGCGATGTCCGCTCACTGTCTCTGTCGGCTTACACCAAGCAAGCCGTGTATAAATGTACCTGCGTGATACGCTCACAACAACACGGAGGGAATTAATAAAGAAGCCGTTGGTTTGGCCAAGCAAAAATGAGAGACCGCTGGCTTGACCATATACTAGCCCGATACTTTGACCCATATTCTGGCGGCAGCTATCGCCGTCCAGCCTAAACCCGCCCTACCAGTAAGGACCAACCAGATTCTTAAAAGCCAGCTGCTCTGAGCCGCTCCGACCCGGCCTGCTCTGCTCGGTGGAAATGAGGCATAAGTCTTCCTGTAATTTGATACAAGTCTGTACATTTCTTTCTTTTCTCACTTCCACCTAATGTCTGAGTATTTTAATTTAATAAAAGAGACATGGCTAAAAGAAAAAAGCATCCCCATGGTATATTTACCGACAGCTACTAACAGGTATCTGTAATGTAGCTTTAGGCTTCCTGAGGTTCAGCTAGATTTCAGTGCATTATGTACCTCACATATTTGGGGATTTTGTAGAAGCATAACATAGGATCACTGTATTCATGTTCTCTAAATCACAGTTACTGGTTTAAATTTAAACAGTCAAACGCTAAATCTGTTTCTTTCTTTTTGTGCGGAGATATTTCTACCTCCCAAACTAGAGTGGGGATTTGGGGACCTGAGCACATAATAGAACGATTATTCAAATCTGGTCAATACTGGATATTGTAAGTGCAAAGGGTTGAGAAGTTTTGTGCTAAACACTGTTCTCTATGGGGAGAAAACAGGAAGCATTTTTTTCTGGGAAACTTGTCAACCAGTCTCAGATGGACATAAAAATGGCGGTGACGGAGGAATTGAGCGTAGCTACAATAGAGAGCTCAGTGTATAGCCTACATGTCGCTTATTTCTCTACAGATGGATGAGGCCACAAAGGGGATTGATTTAAAAAAAGAATAAAAAATCAGCCGTCTCTCCTATATGCAAATTGCGTCGTCTTTTTGGCACGGCAGCAATTAGACAACGGATGACGATTGTCAGGTTTCTCACGCCTTATTGCACACGCCTTCTGCTCCAACCCAGCGTCTCCCTAAGCATTGTGGGTAAGAGGCAACACGGGAGAGAGAGAGAGAATGGGGAAATCACTTCTCCTCCCCTCTTTATCTGTGGCTGAATATTTCATACAGCACAGCACAGCGACTCAAAAGCCTACTTCCCGCTCTCTAAAAGCCTTTCTCAAGCGGCTTGCTGCTAAGGAGATAAGGACTAATGCTTTCTGGTTCCTCGTCACAAACCCAGCCTGTGATCAGCACTTGGCCACCTGAAGCGACGCTGTGGTTTAACACACTTGGGGCTGTGTTATGTGGTTGTACGGCTAGAGGCATGCGTTCTGGCCAGCCATGCAGCCAACATGGTTTACACTGTGTGCTGCTCCATGCATTTAACAGCAAAGCATCAGAATACCCATAGAGCAGGACTGCGTTTGAGCTTCTTTCAATACCTGACTTTTGGCGCGGATTAGGGATTTGTTTCTTCAGTGTATGGGAAAGCTATAGGCTACCAGGGACTCTACATTAAAGGCCTACTTCACCAGTTGGAATATGAAGGTGTATTGAACTCGGAGATCCTATTTAGTATAAATGTGCAATTTTTTTTTAAATCGGATCATCTTAGCCTGAGAAAAGGCAGAAAGAGTGTTTTATGGTCTCACTGTCTAACCCTACAGTTTCCTTACTGTGACATCACAGTAAGGGTTAGGATTAACAGGACAGCTGGGCCAAGGGAAGACTAAGGAAAGACTGAGGGAAGAAAAACCTCATTCATTATATTATAATAGTGATTTTATAATGATAGAACGCTGGTTCCGTATGGGTGAAGTATTCCTTTAAGTGAAGGTTCACTTCACTACACTGAAGGGGAGCATGTCTATGTTCCCCCAGCTCTATATTCCCACATTTCTAAGTAATCTAACAATTTAAAATAGGGAAGTGTGTGTGTGTGTGTGTGTGTGTGTGTGTGTGTGTGTGTGTGTGTGTGTGTGTGTGTGTGTGTGCAGGGCTGCCAAGTTTCACCAAAAGTTTGGAGTGAGATTTTTTTGGCCGAGGGACCCAAAACCGTGTCCTCTTTCCCACCCAATAATTTTTGCTAGTGTCCTGCAAGTTTACATATTGTTCATAATAAATCAGAAATAAAAGACAATTAGAAAATGTGATAAAACATCAAAAATCTTATTAAAATAAACGAATTCATGAATTGCAAAGTCGTAGGACAGGTTTTAATTAAACATTGGGTGTGGACATATTATAAGTGGGGGTCTGGGGGTCCCCCCCCAGAAAATTTTGAGCATTAAACACTTAATTTCCTGCATTCTGGTGAATTTTTATGAAGCAATGTGTGCCTTTTCTGCATTAATTTTTATGTAAAGTAAAAGAGAACATTCAAGGTTTTGCTGACACAAATTTAATTGAATAGCCTACAATGCATGTGTAGTGCTTTCAAATATCTCCTGTAGCCTATTGTTAAAACATTTGGTTAAACTGTAATAAAGGTAATTATTCTATATCATGTCTACTATTGAGGGTTGAGTGGCTGGTGGTATTTTACTAGCAGCATTAGGCTTTATTCAAAGAAGAAAAAAATTAGGGAACAGTTCAACACCAATGCAAACTACTAAGCTAAAATAAAACATCTGGGTTACTTGGTCCCTCCTCTTAGGCTACCTTGATTTGTGTTATGAAAAGTGCTATAAATGTGCAATACATAGGCTACAGTTCATTACACAGAAGAATAAAAACATTTTTATTGGCGGATGAGCCATTTGTTACTTTGCAAACCTAATTTTCAAACTAAATTACCAAAAACAATATACAAAACGATCCAAAGATCTTCTGAATTTACTTGAGTGAGATTGAAGGGTTAATATCATATGTATGATGCATGCGCGCTCACCGGCCGGCGGGGACACAATTCTTATCAGCGGTAACTTGGCACGCTATCAACACACACCTCGGAAGAGAAGGTGCGGGTAGGGGGCTCGCCTCCCGCTTCGAATGCACAGTGCACATCAGAGCATAACGTTAACGCGCGTGCAGAAAGAGGATGTCACGGAACTCAGTCCGTTTAGCTTTTCACAATAAGACTTTCAAAGTAAAAGTACAAAAAAAAAAAAAATTACTGGGATTCATTTCTCTGCGTGAGAAATTGGAGGTGTGGCGTGTGAGCGTGTGAACTGGTTGATATGCGTGTGTCTCACGGCCAAAGCGTGAGACTTGGCAGCTCTGTGTGTGTGCGTGTGTGTGTGTGTGTGTGTGTGTGTGTGTGTGTGTGTGTGTGTGTGTGTGTGTGTGTGTGTGTGTGTGTTTGGTGTGTGTGTCACCCCTATTCTTACCTCTCCCTGTCCCCTAACCCCAACCACCCAGCTGTGTTGCCTGACGAACCTAATCACCAATTTCAGGACCAGCGGGCTGTGGGAACGGATGATCCCTTTTGTAAGTAGCATTAGTTGCTAATGATAGCATTAGCTGTCTTTTGTTTACTGCTCCTGTGTGTAACCTGTCAGTATAGTTCATGATACAGTGGTATGCTCTGAACACAGCAGATGCAACGTAAATACATTGGAACAACACAGTAGTACGACATCAGTATGGACATGTTGTAGATGGGGTTTTAACTAGTACTGGGGAATGTAGCAAAACAGACAGCAGTGTGAGAGAGAGAGAGAGAGAGAGAGAGAGAGAGAGAGAGAGAGAGAGAGAGAGAGAGAGACTTAAGAGATAGTCTAATTAATTTGTCTGACATAAGTTTTTATGTTTTATTCGAGGCAACATTTGGGTCAGATATGATGATGTGAATTCATACTTATTCTGGTTTTTCCAATTTATAAATCAATCACTTTCCAATTGTTGTTCCAAAGCAGCCTAAGAAGCCTTTGTCTGCGCAGCGTTCAATGACAGCTTGGACACTTTATTTTTTTTCAGTAAACGGTGCAACACAAACACTTCAGTGGGTACCGATGTGATTACTACCTCTCTGGTGTGCCAGATTCTACACCTGCTCAGCTCCAAACTGCTGAGAAATCCCTTAATTGCCTGAATGTGGCTTATTCCCTTCCTGACAATAGTCCCTGGCTATGGGGGGGGACTTATTTTTTTTGTCTGGCCATATTGTCGCTTGTAACTTCAATGATCAACACTGTCGCAAAGTTGTTAGCGGACTCCTAATGTGAAATGATTTAGTGCACAACTTGTATATGGAGAAAAAGCTATTGATCTACTGCACTGTCTGAAGCCCCCTCTTTAAAAATTCACAGGGCCAATAAACACACGATAATAAATAAGTCTCACCTGGCAAACCTTTTGTTAACAGCACACACAGAGCGGGTAATGGCTAATGATTTAGTGAATCTGCTTGTTGTTTACGACTATGCGGCCTGGCTTATTAAAAGCTTGGACTTGGGAGTGAAAGGCGATCATAAATCTTCTGTTCCGAGGGGCAGACGTTAACACTGAAGTGCACACTGGGCCGTAAACAGCATTGGAATTTATCTCTATGTCAATGAGCGCGTTTACCATACCTGGCAACCTGGACGCTCCCCTTTGCTTTAAGAGCCAGCGTAAGGCTTCCAGTGGTCTACCAATGGGCCGTATCTAAAATACTGGGGGAATCTCATGTGTTGTGTTAGCCTCAACTGGGAAATACATTTCATCTTGCACTAGGAGATAGTAAATAGAAATATCAAGAATTCACCACAGCGCTTGGTTCCTCCTATTGCCATGATGATATCTCCCCCTCCATACACTATTCCCATGCTGTAAAATTCCATTAGGCTCGCTAAAATGACTTGTCCTCCCACTGCAAGAGGGTGGCGTCTCACACACACAACCCACACACACACACACACACACACACACACACACACACACACACACACACACACACACACACACACACACACACAACACACACACACACACACACACACACACACACCACACACACACACACACACACACACACACACACACACACACACACACACACACACACACACACACACACACACACACACACACACACACACACACACACACACACACACACACACACACACACACACACACACACACACACACACACACACACACACACACACACACACACACACACACACACACACACACACACACACACACACACACACAACACACACACACACCCCTCTTCCGTCTGGCCGAGGCCATAATGATGTGCTATACGTATGTTCGGATGTTACAAGAATTTCTTCACATGACTGTGGAGGAGAATCCTAATGGTCCAAACACCAGCACCAGTGTCCATTAAAGACATAGGAGCCATGCCATGGTCCATATCACAGTATAATGACCTATAGGTACAGCTGCTACTCCAGTCTGTAATTGGAGTCCCGGCTAGCAAAAACACATACATTGGTGGTCATGAACTCTTCACGAACACACCACGCACGCACGCACCAACACACACACAACACACACACACACACACACACACACACACACACACACACACACACACACACACACACACACACACACACACACACACACACACACACACACACACACACACACACACACACACACACACACACACACACACACACACACACACACACACACACACACACACACACACACACACACACACACACACACACACACACACACACACACACACACACACACAGGGACACACTGCAGGTCACCATTAACACTCTCCATCTCTCCTCACCTTTACCTTTTAACTATACCATTCCCTTTTAATTTACACTGTGGCTGCCTCACCACGAGACTCATTGCAGCCCAATCAATGTCTAATTGTCCCCATCTCACAAGGCATACGCGCTGACCTCAGCAGTGACCTACACATTGTCAATATGCGTCTCATTACAACAGACAGTGGAAGGCCGTCCCATATGACTTTGACAGTGCATTGGAGAGGGTGATTGTGTGGCTATAAACAAACATCGCCCAAAGGGGTATAGTATACGTATGCAGTATTACGGGAGATAGCATGGTCATGGCGCAGCTTATGGGATCATATGCAGCATGTTAAATGGATTAACCTTTTTTCTCCCTGTGCGACGACAAATCACTGTGTATCAAATGTATCACCTCCTTTGGCGCCCAAGGTCTTGTTTGTGTGTGTGTGTGTGTGTGTGTGTGTGTGTGTGTGTGTGTGTGTGTGTGTGTGTGTTCATGTAAGTGAGTGGTTGTGTGTGTGTGTTTAGGTGCTACCTCTAATCTTATCTCTCCTTCCTTTTACCAGACCCATACCACACTCCCTCTTCTTCCCCTACGTGGCAATCTTTCCCCTCCAGGCTCAACGTTTCAGATGGGACTGATATCAAGGTGACATGCACGCCATCACCTGTCTGTGGTCTATAGCGGGTTAACATGGTCGCTGGTGCGCTCAACTCTTTTCGACATGGCTGCCTATCCGTGCACACTCAACAGAGGGGGATCATACCACTCATACTCATACAGACCTGCGGCATTCGTTTGCTTAAGAACGCAGCACATCCACAGATTGAGCCCCTGCCCTTGGGCCCCCCAGAGTCCAAACATGACCTTTATAACATATAAATGAAGAAATAAAGAAATACTGTATATATTTAAGCAACCGCGAATAGTGTGGCGACTACTGGAGAGTCAGTGACAGCTCGGAGAGACGGCAACCGGGGCAGAAAGGGCCGGCAACCCAATCTGTGTCTTCTGTGAGGAGGACTCCCATAACAAGCTACGATGAACCTAATGAAAAAATACCCCCAGGGGTGCCCGAGAGGGGGGGAGGATGAGCACCCCAATCTGACGGATACAACGGCAATAGACCAAGGAAATGGACAAACGATCACGAGTAAGCAGTGTGCATGTGGCAAGATCTGCAAGAACGAACGAGGCTTAAAGATCCACCAAGCGAGGATGAAGTGTTTGGTGGAGTCAGGACCAACACAACGCACAGGTTTCCAACCTGGTGAGACGGAGGAGGAGCCAGGCCCGGAGTCACCCCATAGTGCCCGGAGCCTCCAAGTGTTGCAAAGGACTCCCACCAGCATCATATCTGAGAGGAGGTGGATCAAGTGGCCAGCAGCTAGCAAGACAGCACTGTGGAACCAGTTCGACAACGATGTAGACCAAATACTGGAGGCAACTGCGAGGGGAGACGTCGAGAGGAAACTGCACACCATGACAATGATCATCGTCACCATTGCATCGGAACGGTTCGGAGAAGAGGAGAAGAAAGTTGCAAAAGGACCCTGCTCAAAGAACCAAAGGGAGGTTCGGATACATAACATCAGGCAGGAGATGAAGACCCTAAAGAGTCGGTACAAGCAGGCAGGAGACGAGGAGCGCTTTGGCTTGGCACAGCTGATGTGCATCCTAAGGAAAAAGATCAGGGTGCTTCGTCGAGCAGAGTGGCACCGGAGGCGCCGCCGCGAAAGAGCAAGAAAGCGCTCTGCATTCATCGCCAACCCCTTCAAATTCACCAAGGAGCTGCTAGGTCAGAAGCGAAACGGCAAGCTGGCGTGCTCACAGGAGGAGATAGACCACCATCTTCAGCACACTTACAGCGACCCAGCAAGAGAGCAGGAGTTGGGAGAGTGCCGCACCCTGATAAATCCCCCTGAGCCTAGTGTGGAGTTCGATATGTCAGAGCTGCAGCTGAAGGAAGTGCAGGAGGTCGTCAGGAAAGCGCGTGGAAGCTCTGCTCCAGGACCAAGCGGCACTTCATATAAAGTGTACAAAAACTGTCCTAAACTCCTGCAGCGCCTGTTGAAGATCCTGCGAGTCATCTGGAGGAGGGGCAGGATTCCAGCACAGTGGAGAGTTGCCGAGGGGGTTTGGATTCCAAAGGAGGAGAACTCCAGGCAGATAGATCAGTTCCGCATCATCTCCCTGTTGTGTGTGGAAGCCAAGATCTTTTTCAGCGCTGTTTCCAACCGGCTGTACACCTTCCTTGGAAAGAACAACTTCATTGACACATCGGTCCAGAAGGGTGGAATCGCAGGAATGCCAGGATGTCTGGAGCACACTGGTGTGGTAACACAGCTAATTAGAGAGGCAAGAGAGAACAAGGGCAATCTGTCAGTCTTGTGGCTCGACCTGGCAAATGCTTATGGCTCAATACCACACAAGCTGGTGCAGCTCACGTTGACAAAACATCATGTCCCCAGCAGGATCAGCGACCTCATCGCTGACTACTACAGCAACTTCAGGATGAGGGCCTCTTCAGGAGCAGTGACATCAAGCTGGCACAAGATCGAGATCGGGATTATCACTGGGTGCACTATCTCAGTGATACTTTTCTCTCTGGCCATGAATATGCTCACAAAGTCTGCTGAATCAGAGTGCAGAGGGCCTAAGATGAAATCAGCTCAACGCCAGCCACCAATCAAGGCGTTTATGGATGACCTCACAGTCACTACAGAGTCAGTCCCAGGCTGCCGATGGATTCTGCAGGGACTCGAAAAGCTGATGGCGTGGGCGCGGATGCGTTTCAAGCCTGCCAAGTCCAGATCAATGGTGCTGAGGAGAGGAAAGGTGGATGACAAGTTCCGATTCAGCGTTGCAGGTGCAACCATCCCAACCATTACGGAGAAGCCTGTTAAGAGCTTGGGCAAGGTGTTTGACAGCACCATGAGGGATGTGGCGTCCATCCAAAGAACATGTACTGAGTTGGATGGCTGGCTGAAATCAGTGGACCGGTCTGGCCTGCCAGGCAAATTCAAAGCATGGCTGTACCAGCATGGTATTCTACCAAGGATCCTGTGGCCACTTCTCGTCTACGAAGTGCCGATTTCGACAGTTGAGACCTTGGAGAGGAAGGTCAGCAGCCACCTAAGGAGATGGCTTGGTCTACCAAGGAGCCTAAGTAACATCGCACTGTATGGACACCGCAACAAACTTCAACTGCCATTTAAGTCCTTGGAAGAGGAGTTCAAGGTGTCGAGAGCCAGAGAAGTTCTGCAGTACAAGGACTCAAGCGATCCAATGGTGGCCAAAGCAGGGATTGAAGTGAGGACGGGTAGGAAGTGGAAAGCTGAGGAGGCTGTTCGACAAGCAGAGTCAAGGCTGCATCACAAAAAGCTGGTGGGAGTGGTGACAAGAGGCAGAGCTGGACTGGGGTCCTTTGCAACTCCCTATGTTGGCACCATGAAAGGGAAGGAAAAGCGTCGCCTAGTCCAGGAGGAGGTGAGAGCAGCAGTTGAGGAGGAGAGATCTTGCAGGACAGTAGGAATGAGGCAACAAGGTGCTTGGACAAGATGGGACAACGCGATCGAGAGGAGGGTGACTTGGGCTGATCTGTGGAAAGCCGAACCACAGCGGATCAAGTTCCTCATACAGGCAGTGTATGATGTGCTTCCCAGCCCATCTAACCTGCATGTGTGGGGTATTGCAGAAACGCCAGCATGCCCGATGTGCTCAAAGCGTGGAACCCTGGAGCACATTCTGAGCAGCTGTTCCAAGGCACTTGGAGAGGGACGGTACCGATGGAGACATGACCAGGTGCTGAAGGTAATTGCTGAAGCCATCGGGGCAGGTGTCGAGTGGGCCAAGCGCTCCCGCCTCCCCAAGCAAGCCATCGTCTTCATCAGAGCCGGGGAACAGCCAAGCACCGCTGCAAAAATATCTGCAGGTGTCCTGGCCTCTGCAAGGGACTGGGAGCTGTTGGTTGACCTTGAGAAGCAACTGAAGTTCCCCAACCACATAGTGACCACCAACTTGAGGCCAGACATTGTTCTCCTGTCCGAATCCACCAAGCAAGTTCTTCTGTTGGAGCTCACAGTCCCTTGGGAAGACCGCTTGGAAGAGGCCTTTGAAAGGAAGCTAACCAAGTACGATGGACTTGTCAGCAGTTGTCAGCAAGCTGGATGGAGAGCAAGGTGTCTCCCAATAGAGGTTGGAAGCAGGGGCTTTGCAGCACGGTCACTGTCCAGAGCCTTTAGTACGTTGGGCATCGTAGGACTGAGGAAGAGAAGAGCCATCCGCAACACCACCGAAGCGGCAGAGAAAGCCTCAAGATGGCTTTGGCTCAAGAGGGGAGAGTCATGGGGGCAGAAGTAGCTAGTTTGCCATCTGGACACAAGCTGGGGTCTGATCAACCTCAGCTGGGTCACCTGGAGGAGGGTGTATGATGTTGAAAGACCCGAAACACCCGATGATTCCAGGAATCATCACTGAAGATGTGTCCAGAAGCATCAATAGATGTACTTGCACAACAAGCACAATTCAAATATAAAGACAGAAATGTATAGCAGTTTCCACGAAAAAAATGTGCCTCATCATTTCCGAAAGTACTCTGCATGCCCCGCCCTCTAAAGCCTGATGTATACTTGTGCGGCTCTGCGCCTCTGCATTCTCTGCTGGGTAGCGCTGACATCCAACATTCACATGAACCGTTGGTAGTAGTTGGCCCGTGTGGCAGATTGCACACTGCACTTTTCATGTCAATCGGCGAAATCAATTGCTAAACAAATGAAAAATGGAAGATTTTGAGTTTGATGTTAATGAGGAAGAGCTCCTGTGCTGTTACAATCCCTCCTTGTTGCTCTGATGCCCAAACAAAACCTCTGTGGCGTCTGCGGCATCCGGCGCGTAGTCACATGTTTCAGTTGGTGCGCGACGCGGCTCTGCAGGGCTCTGAGGCCACCGCACAGCATGTCTGCTGCTCCGCGGGGGCTCTGCGCACGCGTTACTGCACAAGTATACTGTAAATTAGGCTTCAGATTACTTTGCAGCTTGCTTGTCCTGACTTGTCTTGGAAAGCACACGAGCCCAGCCCCAGTAAAGTTATAGTAAATGATATCGCTCAGGTAGGCCCTGTTTTAATTATGAAACCAACCCAAACAATAATGACTTTTTATTATGAATTATGGATGGCAGCTGTGTGACAAAATCCTGGTAGGAATAGTGCATGTAGGTGGTGTTGATACCCCCATTTTTCTTTTGCTTATGTCCCCCCCCCTCCCTAAAATGTCTGTGCACGGCCCTGAGTTTCAGATCCAGTCGATTAGTCATGATTCATAATGGGAGCCAATGGAGGAGAAAGCTAATGGGGGCGCACGCAAACCAACAATAGCTGATGTAGATTTAGCTTCATGCATATTCCCAAACATACTCACACAACACACACACAGACACACACACACACACAGACACACACACACTGGCATGAATCTGACGCTGTATGTCTTGTCGCAATACTATACTGCGGCATAGGGCTGGGTGGGTTGGAGCTTTAATTGTTTTAAGGGAGAGTGACAGGCATGGTAAAAGGTGGCCTCGACCCCCCCCCCCCCCCCCCCCCCCCCACACCACACACACACACACACACCACCACCACCACACAACACGTTCACACAATCCCTCCAGCACAGTGCAGAGACTACTCAGTGGCACTGAGCACAGACAGTCTATTACAGAGACTGGGGAGGGCCCTGAGGTACACATATGGGAGGGAGATAACACATAGTGGTGGCAGTGTGGAGGGCTGTACAAGCTGCCGGCAAGTGTACACGTGTGATGCTGGGTGTTGATTCTCTATGCTTGTGAGTGTATGCGCGTGTGTGCGTGCGCGCGTGCGTGTGCGTGCGTGCCTCAGAGGTGTTAATCCTGTGTTAATCAATGGCTGTGTGTGCTGTGCCAAGGATGCTGGCAGCAGCGTTGCGGATTCATGCGCACGTCTGTGTGTTTCTAACCCTCTCTCTCTCTCTGTCTGCCTGGCTCTCTCTCTCTCTCTCTCTCTCTCTCTGCCCACTCTGTGTAAGTGGAGAGAGGAACAATAAGAGGCGTGTGGGAGTAGCAAGGTGAGACTCAGATATGGAATTAAGTAGGTGTTATTACTACTGGGACAGGACTCGGGGCTGCAGGCTGAAGGCAGCCCGCTCTCACTATTTTGGCTTGAGATAAAAAAAATAATGGAAAAAAAATGTGCACACCATAAGGACAGACACTGCAGGTAAATAGGGTTACATATTTAACTTATGGATATCATCATCAAACTTTGCAAGTTGATAACTCATATTGTAACACATATTTTTAGTGTTACAATGTTTGAATAAATATGCAAATGTGTCAATATATAACTAATTATACGTGAGCATTTGCATCTCTTTAAAAACACTACATCTAGATGTTGGATAAAGCCAGAGTTAGAATCTTTATTTCTTTTGGAAAACATATTAGTGTCCAAAGTTTTTACAGAACTGTTAGGAAAATATTTCTTGTTCGTTTAACCAGAGTTGAAGAAGGAAAAACAAGTAGAAGATTTATTTCAAAGCTTAAAGATTCATTATCTAAATTGAGTGAGCAGAAACATGTAGGCCTACATGGAGCTTACTGGTTCTCAAAAGGCGTCCCCAGTAAGACTGAAGATAAAATGGTGGGACATAGTGTTATATGGAAACAAATGTTGGAGGCTGGACGTGTCTTACCCCTGATGTCTTCTTCTAGCTGGTCCGATGGCAGGTGTTATTTGAGAAGGTCCGTTGCTATGGTGCAGGCAGAGATCTTAAAGTTGTCCAAGTGATAAGCTACATATTTACTACTCCCTCTATGCATGGTGTTCATAGTGTGCTCTTAATATGGTGAGCCTTGAGTGACTTTTTATATTATAAATAAAAAAGGATAGGGGAAGGTGGGGTGATTTGTGCAACTTTTTACTCAAAGTGATTTTAAAGTGAGGCCTTGACAGTTATGTCTCCAACTCAAATATGTACATATATTTCAGGATGTTGTGCATCCCTGGCAATAAAAACTTTGGATCTGGAATAAACTGTTTAAGAAATATAGCTTTCGGAAAAAAAGTTGTCTTGACGCACAAATCACCCCACTACGTGGGGTGATTTGTGCGTCATTGTGTCACAATGACAAAGTCACCATCATCATCTTTCTGGCCATCTGAACTCTCATCAGTGGTGTCGTTAAGTGGAATTGAGATGTCACTCTCTTCTGAGCTACTGTAGACAATCACTTTCTTTTGGTGACCAGCGTATACAGCCATGCCACTGGCACAACTCTCAGAAATGTACTTTGCACTAGTTGCTCCGTGCTTGTGGAACCAACTGCCACCTGACAAATGTGATTCCCCCTACATTTCTGCCTTTAAATCAAGGCTCAAAACCCATATGTACACCCTGGTGTTTCCTCCCCATTAACTATCTTACCTCTGCACTACTATCTGTGTTTATGTGGATGTATGGGCTTTACGTCTTTTATTTTGGTTATTGTTATTGTACCTTCATTGTTTACCTACTGAATGCACTATTTACAGCACTTTGGACAGTGCAAACTGTCATAAATGTGCTTTTATAAATACATTTTACTTACTTACCGTATTGGTCCGAATATAAGACGACCCTGATTATAAGACGACCCCCCGTTTTTCAAAACTCATATTTGGAAAAAAGATTTGAAGACCAGATCTTGTTTTTTAAAAGGAAATTAATTTTATTTATTAAAATAATATACGAAAATAAAAACGCATTTAATAAAACACTTTCCTTCATTGCAAATGAACAGTAGTGCAAATAGACTGAACCGATGTGTTTACCACAGACTTTATTCCTCTGCTCCGCTGTGATCGCTCTCGCTGTCATCTCTCTATGCTCTGGTTCGGTCATCCTCGCTGCTGTCCTCGGCATCTGAGACGCAACATTTATTTAATGCTCATAGTTAATCACATAGCCTAGTGCTGAAACGAAAGCTATCAACGCCGTGGTTTAAGGCTGAAATGATAACCGGGGCAGTGCACGTTACAGTTGTCGATTGGAAGGCTTCCGCGATCTCCGTTAGTTTCAGTTTACAGCCGATAAAGTTGCAATCACAAAGACCGCATGGACAGCGTTTAAATGAAGCCTCTTATTCTTATTTTCATTAGGGCGTTGATGCAAACGATGAACTCTAAACAGTACGGCGGCTGTGGTGTGCGTAAAAGGAAAGCGCAGTTGGCAATCTCTCTTTAGCACTGCAACTGCCGCAGCTTAAAAGCCAATCGCACAGCCGATTCCTGCCTCTGATACGTTGACTCGCAACATAATGAGTCGCGGCCTCTTGTTTTCTCTCCGTTAACGGGCAGTCCATTACTGGACGACGAATACTAGACCCCGAATATAAGACGACCCGACTTTTTACGACCTATTTCCAGGGGAAAAAACCCCGTCTTATATTCGGACCAATACGGTACTTACTTATAACTCACCCAGGCCCTTGCGCACAAATCACCCCATCCCCAGAATTTTGGATAATAGGCATGATGCAGCAATTTAGGGTTGACATTGTGCTAACTATATAGACTCAAAGTGTAGCATACCAAAGCACTAAAACATGTGTCAAATGTTTTCAAACGTGTCTATAATTGTTCAGACACAATAATCAAAAAACCTTGATCATGGAAATTTTACTTTGAAAGGCAAAACACAGTTTTTTGAGCTTAAATGTGCTTATATCTTATTCCTTGTGTCCCCCTTCGGTAACACTTTCTAATAAGGTACACAAAAAAAGAGTAGTTACCCTTTTGAAAAGGTTAGTTACCCTTTTGAAAAGGTTAGTTACCCTTTTGAAAAGGTTAGTTACCCTTTTCAAAAAGGTTAGTTACCCTTTTGAAAAAGGTTAGTTACCCTTTTCAAAAAGAGTAGTTACCCTTTTGAAAAGGTTAGTTACCCTTTTGAAAAGGTTAGTTACCCTTTTCAAAAAGGTTAGTTACCCTTTTGAAAAAGGTTAGTTACCCTTTTCAAAAAGAGTAGTTACCCTTTTGAAAAGGTTAGTTACCCTTTTGAAAAGAGTAGTTACCCTTTTGAAAAGGTTAGTTACCCTTTTGAAAAGGTTAGTTACCCTTTTGAAAAGGTTAGTTACCCTTTTCAAAAAGGTTAGTTACCCTTTTGAAAAAGGTTAGTTACCCTTTTCAAAAAGGTTAGTTACCCTTTTCAAAAAGAGTAGTTACCCTTTTGAAAAGGTTAGTTACCCTTTTGAAAAGGTTAGTTACCCTTTTCAAAAAGGTTAGTTACCCTTTTCAAAAAGAGTAGTTACCCTTTTCAAAAAGAGTAGTTACCCTTTTGAAAAGAGTAGTTACCCTTTTCAAAAAGAGTAGTTACCCCTTTGAAAAGGTTAGTTACCCTTTTGAAAAGGTTAGTTACCCTTTTCAAAAAGAGTAGTTACCCTTTTCAAAAAGAGTAGTTACCCTTTTGAAAAGAGTAGTTACCCTTTTGAAAAGAGTAGTTACCCTTTTCAAAAAGAGTAGTTACCCTTTTGAAAAGAGTAGTTACCCTTTTGAAAAGGTTAGTTACCCTTTTGAAAAGGTTAGTTACCCTTTTCAAAAAGAGTAGTTACCCTTTTGAAAAGGTTAGTTACCCTTTTCAAAAGGTTAGTTACCCTTTTGAAAAGGTTAGTTACCCTTTTGAAAATGTTAGTTTCCCTTTTGAAAAGGTTAGTTTACCTTTTGAAAAGGTACGTTTTTGAATTTTCTCCATCCACTTAGAATGGGGCTGTGGAGTCATTTTTGCAAAATAACATTTCAGATCCACATACATATTTTCATATATTTTCATATTTTCGGGGTCCTGGGGCCCATTCCAGAGGAGGTAATTTCAAACTCCTGAAAAAGTTGAACATTTTGAAAGTTATTAGAGGAAAAGCATTCTCAAACTCTCGACTTAGGCAAATTTCACTTCGTTCAAAAGGGTAACTAACCTTTTCGAAAAGGGTAACTAACCTTTTCTAAAGGGTAACTACTCTTTTTCAAAAGGGTAACTACTCTTTTTCAAAAGGGTAACTAACCTTTTTGAAAAGGGTAACTAACCTTTTCAAAAGGGTAACTAACCTTTTCAAAAGGGTAACTAACCTTTTCAAAAGGGTAACTACTCTTTTTGAAAAGGGTAACTACTCTTTTTCAAAAGGGTAACTAACCTTTTTGAAAAGGGTAACTAACCTTTTCAAAAGGGTAACTAACCTTTTCAAAAGGGTAACTAACCTTTTCAAAAGGGTAACTACTCTTTTTTTGTGTACCTTATTAGAAAGTGTTACCCTCCCTTCTTTACAGGATGAGTCAAATGGATGGCTCTTCTTAAATATGTGGTCACATTTCCAATTTCTTCCACGGTTTTCTAGAAACAAGGGGTTTTGCAACTTCCAAAATGCACAACTCACCCCACCTTCCCCTACTATGTTAATGCATTTTCTGCATGTTTTTAAGAACACAATGTATCATAAATCAGACACTAACAACATATGAACAAATCCTTCTATAATAACCTTCAGGATGGTGCTAAGAATAATTACGGATGTTTAGTTGATGTAAGTGCTGTAGAACATGAGATTCTTTAGTGTAGAATTGTGATTTTGAGTACCAAAAAAAAACTAATGTTGAGATAATGTCCGTTAAAGAAGGTTGTATAGGAGAAACAAACAGAAGAAAACAGACAAGGTTTAGTCAAATAAACACCTGAATGTAAATGTTGGACCTTTGATTTATACTAGTGTGAAAGAAGACAAGTTGTGGAAGCAGAATAAACAGGAGGTCCAATCTTCCAACTGAGAATAACAACACCTGTTTGCACTATAGCGTAAATACATAGATCCTTAGTGGAGCTGGAACATATAATTGGATAAAATTCTCTCTGTATGCGAGATATTGAATGTCTTCCATTGATCTGTGGTCATTGTGGAGGCTTGATGTCTTCCCCCAGATATGTACTTTATTTTTTGTTTTATCTCGACCCTCTCAGTGTTTAAGAGAGCTGATCTGGGATCATTAATACCCGTTCCTTTTCGACAGCATCTTTCATTATAACCTGACGGATGGAGAAAGACAACTGACTGGAGATCAGCCATTTCTGCAGACGAGACGTCAGATAAAAGGGCCTATGTTCTGAACAGAATCATCAGGCCATGTGCGACACATGCACCCCTGTCGATTATCACGTAATGAGGCTTAATAACGAGCCTTAATCAACATTCTCTTAACATCCTCCAATCGCTAATGCATCCAGCCACACCCACCCGCCATGGCTTGCACTTGATCAATTACTTGGGCCATTACTTTTAAAACGTCTCGCACGGCTCCCAACATGCTCTGCAGTCCACTTGACGGTGGCCACAGCAAATGAACTTAGCGAACAAATTCTGGAGGATCAATCCCATCACTTAGCCAATTAGACAATATGGGAGACAGACGCCCATTACCGTAAGAACCAATCGATAGCCGGAGCCAGGGGGCCGAGGCGGGCTGTCTGGCCCCGTGGAGCAGCCGAGGGGAGGGGGGGTGTTCAGCTAATGGAAGGGAACAAGAGGGGCGGGGCTATGAGCGTGTTTTGATGGACGGCTTGGACAGCACACTATTGGCCAAAAGGCTGGGAGATGTTGTAAACATGACAGAGAGAGAGTGGTGTGGGGGGTGTGGGGCCGGACAGTCAGACAAGACTTGAGGATCAATAACAGTGAGAGTGTATAGCCAAGTCACCACCAGTTGATTTGTTGGGCTCAACACTTTGACAGTGCTCCTTTCACACGCCTGACAGTTTAAGTGGCCCATTCTGGGAGAGCGGATCGACAAGTTGGGAGTCCAAAAATTCATTGAGTCAATGTTTTTTGTTGTTGTCCTAGTTGTGTCTCATCTACATAATGTTGTGTTGCTCCCTTTTCCTTCATAAGATATATTATGACACTTAGTGTTTCATAAATGCTTGTAATTACATACATCCAGAATGATTCCTTGCCTATAAGTTGTTTTGCTGGATTCTTGAGGCCCATTGTATATGAATGGCTTCTTTCTATAGACGCTGGTGAAAACAGTGTTTCAGTACACAGTGAATGGCTTTCAATGGCTTACTTTGAATGGCCTTGTGTCTGTATTGTGCTATATAAATAAACTTGCCTTGCCTTACACGGCACCTTTAATGACCATTCCTGAGTAACTCGTCTGCAGACAGATAATATCACATTGTAGTTTTTGAACCAATTGCAAATATGTTTTGGGCACTACTCTATGTCACCAGGTTAGACAGAGTCTGTACTATAAAGTGGACCTATCGTTATTACAGGGATTCTTCCAGCTATTTATTTAACTTTCCATGTTTTGAAACTTAGAGAGCCACCTTTTTAAATGAATGTCCTCTCTCTCATTCTGTGGGCCTGGTCCAGCTAGCGCCTCGTGGGCCACCAACATGAGGAATGGCTCTACCTGGTTTAGCGACCACAGCTTGGTTGTCGGGATGCCCGTTTTGAAAGAAAGTAGAAAAAAAGTACAGCGAGCTCCAAACTTGCAGCCACTACAGTAACTTGGCTGGACCCTTTTTCATTGTAGAAAAGCAATAATGGAAGGTAAAGGAGAGGAAAAACCGGTAGTGGAAAAGCACCATTACTCTATTCACACAGCAGTGGGAAGGTCTCTCTCTCTCTCTCTCTCTCTCTCTCTCTCTCTATCTCTCTCTCTCGCTCTCTTTATCTCTTCTCTCTCTCTCTCTCTCTCTCTCTCTCTCTCTCTCTCTCTCTCTCTCTCTCTCTTTATCTCTCTCTCTCTCTCAATTCAATTCAATTCAAAATTGGCTTTATTGGCATGACAGTCTTTTTAAAAAGCAATATTGCCAAAGCAAACCATCAAATAATTCAAACAAATATTCAGACAATACACAATGTGTCAAAATAAAACAATATACAATATGAACGATATATACATCTGTATGAATATTATATAGTGTGTGTGTGTGTGTGTGTGTGTGCCTCAATCATTCACTGTCCCTCAGGTTGTGGCATGTAAATACATACTGGGCAGCAAGATGTGCCCGGTCTCCTTCTCCGAGGAGTATTTTTAATTTGGAGAGGTCGTTCAGCTCTTTGAAATCTGGTACTAAAGAGCTGAACTTGTTCAAATACAATTTTCTTGTGTCATTTAATTTTGTACATTGTAGGAGAAAGTGCATCTCTGTCTCAACCTCACCTGTCGAACAGTGACCACATTTTCTGTTTTCTTTTGGGTGCCATGATTTTTTGTGTCTTCCTGTTTCAATTGGCAGTTTGTGGTCACTGAGCCTGTACTTGGTTAGGATCTGTCTCTGCTTTCTATCTCTGACAGTAGAGAGATATTCTGCTAATTCATAATTTCTTTCAAGGGCAAGATAACATTCCAATCTACTTTGGCTTTTAGTTGCTTCTTCCCAATGGTCCAGATAGGTTTCTTTACATTGTGCTATAATTTGCTTTACTCTGATTACTGTCTCTCTCTCTCTCTCTCTCTCTCTCCTCTCTCTCTCTCTCTCTCTCTCTCTCTCTCTCTCTCTCTCTCTCTCTCTCTCTCTCTCTCTCTCTCTCTGTCTGTCAGTAGCTGCAGGACAGTATGCCCTCAGGGGCAGAATATCCATCGGGGATTACTGTTGACATCCTCTCTCGCTCTCTGTTTCTCATACCTTGTGTGTGTGTGTGAGAGAGAGAGAGAGAGAGAGAGAGAGAGAGAGAGAGAGCGAGAGAGAGAGAGAGAGAGAGAGAAGAGAGAAGAGAGAGAAGAGAGAGAGAGAGAGAGAGAAGAGTGCATGCGTGCTAGTGTTTTCTGTCTAGATTATAATAATCGTGTTGCTGCATGACCTATCCTGTATCTTTTTTTGGACAGTTTTCACACACCGCTGCTCAAACACACCTGAATCAAAGCCTGCACTGAGAGTCCAGTGGGCTCAGCAAACAATTCTGACTGTAAAATACCCTCAGTGACTCCATTCCCCCCGGAAGAAGAAATTAGCAGAATACTATGTGTGGTTGAGTATTTGCGCGCATAGAAACGTGGGATCAATTGTCATGCATATGAAACAAGGTATTTTACTATATCAACAATAGCCCCAGTTGACCTAATCCATCTCCTGCTGCTGAATGGTGTTATTGTGCCTCTCAGAACTGTGTCTCATCAAGGTCAATACATCTTATTTATCAAATCTTTAGAAGGATGTTGAAGGCAGCGTTGCAGAGAAGAGCACAACAGGTTTTGTACTGACAGTGGGCCTTTAAAATGGATGAGGCATATCTGAATGCAGTGGTCAATCATCACTGAATGAGTATAACGCTCTGCTTATAGTACATTGTCATGGTCTGTGGGAACATGCATGTTGGAGCGCTTTTCCAAAATGCTTAATTCCTTATAACACATATATTTCAATGTGTCTTAAACAACACATAAGAATGATCGGTGAAATGTAGGAAATTAAGGGTTAACACCAGCTGGGTGTGACTTAAACAATTTTCCCAGGATGTCTATGTTAATAATAACACTGCACTCAACACAAACTCACTTACCTTTTTATTTCCAAATAGAATTCACAATCTGGATAGTATGTTGTCTCTCCTGGTTGTTTTTAGGGATGTCCCCATGTTCTGAAACCTCAGCAAATACCTTCATAACCTTTAGAACAATCTTATTGCTCCCTATAAGTACAAGCATACAGTTTTAATAAACTTCTATTAATCTTAATGTATGAGAAATTAAAGCAATGGTTACTTTAATTGCTGTTAATTATTTTGTAGTGAGCAACTTAGGGAATTTTCTTTTAAAGTAATAATGTTTTATCTGGCTTCCATACTGGTTTTAGAAAAAGGCATAGTACAACATCAGCAGGTCTTAAAGTTTGAAACGACTTGATTGAATCAATAGATAATAAGCAGCATTGAGCCCTTTCTATTGACCTGAACAAACTGTCAGCTGGTCTGTTGATTACCTTACAGACAGAGGTCAGTGTGTGCAGTATGTAACAAACTGCATGCCTCAGGTGTCAGTCCTGGGGCCACACGTATTCATTCTCTATATCAATAACGTGTCTATGTGGATGACACTGTATTATACTGTTCAACTACCCACCCCAGACCAGGCCCCTCTCCCAGTAACAACTAGCTTTTAACACGGTTAAACAGATTTTGTATGATTTAAAACTTGTGACAAAACTAAAGGCATGCCACCAAACCTGCCTTCAATTCTCAGTTCTCAGGGCATGAAGATTGGGTGTGTTTCTAAGCTCAGATATTTTGACATTCTATTTGACGAATCCCTCTCTCTCTTTGACACATCATATTCAGCAGCATGGCTAAAAAAAAAGATTAAAACTGAAAGTAGGTTTTTATTTCAGAATCAAAACCTGCCTTTATTTCTGAATCTAAAAAAGAGACTGGTAGCTGCCACTGTAATGTCTGTAATCCCTCATTTTAAACCTGGCATAATGCTCCTCCCTTTCCCCTCCCAGCTGCACAGAGGAGTTGTAGCCGGACGGAGCGAGGTGTTGCTGGTGGTGGTGGGGGGAAAGCTTCCATCAAGGGGGGGGGGGGGGGGGGGGGACACAGCCCCATAAGGAGCAGTGTGAGGGCCCCTGCAAGTTATTACCTCTGCTACCTGGACCCATTTTGTCTTCATCAATTCTTAAACTCATAAGACTCCCTGCCTCTCTCCGTTTCCAAATTGTACCATCTATCAAGCCCTGCCCTCTGCCTGCTTCCACTCTCTTCCTCCCTTTGCTCTGTGCTGTTTCCTCTCTTGTGGATCCTGCTCTCGTTTCAGAACAGGGCGGTGCGCTGGTGGAATCGTTAAATGATCCCCATGAACGTTTTTTTTTTTGTTATACTGGTGGTATTGACTACAGCACCCCTCTACGTACCCCCACACCTCTCTTCTCCTTTCCTTATTGGTTCCTCCCATTTAAGCTGCACTGTAAAAATGTATACTCAAAATATTTAATTTCTAAATTAGCTTTATTTAGTCTTGTGTAAAGTTTGTCTAATTTCCTAAATGAAGGCAAGCCTTGAAATGATAGGTTAGAGGACATCCAGCATTCTGTGTGTTTGATTTGGGCAAAGAACAGGCTCCCCAGAATTGTGAGCAAGTACAACACTGTCAGAGCATATGTTCGAGGTAACCTTCGGTGATCGGGAATGTCCAGGTCTTTAGCAAGCAGTAGAATCAACAACTGAAAAAATGTTTGGGCGCTTATTAATGTCGGGGGGGCGACACCAGTTTGTAACCGCTGCCATACTGAGAAATACAGAGGGAGTTTTGTGGAGCTCATAGGCTTGATCAACTCTGTGTCAACTCGTTTGGCGATGGCTTGAACGTAACCAACATTCATTCATATGAAAATGTTACGCACTTGAAAATAATATTTTTCACTTTTCACTTTTGTTTTTTTACAGTGTATCTTCCCTTTATTGCCCCTCTCTATCATACGTTCTCTTCCTCCTCCCATCCTCTCTTTCTCTCTCTCTCTCTCTCTGTCCTGTCTTCCTTTTATCTCCTCCGTCTCGTGCTGGTTCCTCATGGTGTTGCTGGACCGGCTGTTCTTCTCTCTCTTTCTCTCTCTCTCTCTTCCCCCTCTCTTTTCTCTCCATCTCTCTAATTACGCGCAGAGACAAAGGCGTGTGATTCTCCCTCCTCCCACTCAGAGCTGTCAGGCCTGGTGTAGGAGAGAGTTCATTTCACACTCACTGCATGCTTTAATTAAAAAGGGCTGAGGGGGGGGGGGGGGGTGGGCGATGGGAAAAAAACAAGGAAGGAATGTACATGCGCTCAGTCACACGTCATACAAAGGGTGGACTGTGTGTGTGTGTGTGTGTGTGTGTGTGTGTGTGTGTGTGTTTGAGAGTGGCGTGTGCCCACAGGTATGTATGTATGTGCGTCAGGTGTGTGTGTTGATATTATATATAGCCATGTAGGTGTGCACTGTGAC
The DNA here is from genome assembly GCA_026122265.1 of Ammodytes dubius. Taxonomy (NCBI): domain Eukaryota; kingdom Metazoa; phylum Chordata; class Actinopteri; order Uranoscopiformes; family Ammodytidae; genus Ammodytes; species Ammodytes dubius. Next base: position 29,668,843 of record CM047517.1, read on the forward strand.
ACATGCAGAGTTGGAGTCTTTGCTCCTCAGGTGGGATGGCACGCGTCTCCTCTGGCTCACTGGCAACAGGCTGTATTTATAGCCCCTGGCTTTGATGAGGAATCAATAGGATTGTAATGGTTCGTTAGAGGGGGGGGGGGGGGGGGGGGGGCTATACAGTCCCACTCTACACACTCTCTCTCTTTCTCTCTCTCTCTCTCTCGCACACACAAACGCAACCACACACACACACACACACACACACCACAACACACACACACACACACATGCACAGATAGAGGCAATACTCCTTTGATCCTCTGCATTGGCAGCTGGAGCGTGACACGCACACACATGTGCAAAATTTCACACATACTTGAACATATACAAAAAAACAAACAGTACACACACACAACACAGACACATGCACGCACATACACACACACACACACACACACACACACCACAGCACAGCACACACACACACACACACACACACACACACACACACACACACACACACACACACACACACACACACACACACACACACACACACACACACACACACACACACACACACACACACACACACACACACACACACACACACACACACACACACACACTCTGTGCAACACCACCCCCCACCCTACAATAATGTTCTCAGCACCGCAGCAGCACATGATAACCCTTGTTAAGCTATTGAGATATGGATGATAGCGGTAACACCCACCATTGTCAAATCTGGTAATTTATCACCCTCACCCGCTGCATGAAGCTGCACGAGAGTGATCTAAGACACACACGCACTATATCTCATATTCCTCTCCGCTGGCTGATCATTGAAATTCTCTATTGGGATGATGTTCTGTATTACAAAACAACTCTGTCACCCGATTCCTTTGTTTCTCAATACAGCTTTGCATTATTTATGTCCTCTCCACCCCTAAAGAAGAAAGTCTCATGATTTTGTGGGCGTCAAAATAATCTTGTGTATGAGTGATAGTGTGTTAAGACATGTGTGTTCATCTATTTGTCAGTTACGTATGTGTTTGTGTGAATTAGCAGGTGTGTATTTGATTGCCAGATTACACTGTAAGAATGTCCAGAGCCTGTGGTCCTCCCACTTGTAATGTTACATGTAATGCCTACACATCTACATAACAATGTCTGACGTCAGGACAAGTCTTCCCTGTGCAGTTTCTGCATGAGGTATCAGTAAGTGTATGTGGGTGAGGTACATGACGTATATATATGATATATGTATATCACGTATGATGCTTACATGTCTGTACATGCATGTCTTGTGTTTTGCATGTGTAGGCGCAAACAAGCATGTCCACATATATGCACACATCTGTGAGCCTTGCATAAGTATGGATGTTATAGTGAGAGTAGCGCCCCAGTGTGACTGTGTGGTGGGCTGTGTGCATTAGTTAAGAGGGAATACATCAGTCTCTCTGTTTGCAGTGCAGCAACAGAAGGTTCTCTAAACTGCTGTAACCAACATGGAAATCAAGGTCAGTGTAGGCTCTGGGTGGCATATTTATAAAATGTAAACCGCTGCCAAGAGTTAACCCCCTTGAATGTGAGAACATGGTAGAAAGATGTATAATGTGCTTCTTTATTTGAAGAATCAATGCCAGAGGGAAAGGGTGCAGTGCTTGAATGTAGATAGATAGATATTCCGTATGCCCAAGGTTCCACTCAGCCAAAATTAATTAATTTCCTTGCCTGCTAGGCTAACTCACAACATCAACAAGACATCTTTCCACAGTAAAGTCAGCTCATTCTCCTTGGGAACAATGATTGAATTGGACAGTTTCTAGACAATGTCCAGTGCTAACTTCTTCTAGTGCCAGTAGAGACAGCACTGTCATGGGATAGCCTAAAGTTCATGTCCAGGTCAATGAACCAAATCATTACCTCATCACAAAGACTCAGTGTACTGATACTAACTGTAAGTCTGACTTATCTTCCTTCTGTGGCTCCATTGTTGTCCAAAAAAACCAAATGGCCTTGGCGTGTGTATTTATCTATAATTGAGAGATTGCAAACAATTTTGCTCCCAGTGGAGTAACAGTTTCTAAAAATGACAGGGGGAATTGTCTTCAGGACATTACTGTGCCTTCTTAAAATGAGGATGTACTATTTGGTGGCTATTCTTCAAAAGGTAAAAATGGTCTAAGAGTTGAGAGCAGACCATCGGCCAGGGAAGTCATATTAGAAGATGGACTAACACATTGCTGGTTGTGTTCTTTTCATGGGTTTTTGTTGACTAAATCAAATTAAACCTAAATTAATATATCATCTAAAAACATTGACTTTGACCATTTCAATTTGTTTTCCTCTGAACATTTTACAAAGTTGTCCGATATCAATAGTTTGTCTGTGACAAGCCAGGCTTTGTTACCTACTGAACAAAGACCTTACACCTTTTTTAATGCAGTCAATTTCAGTCACAAACAATGATATGTTCTAATAACCACAATGTCACATGTCATATTTAACACTGACCAAATACCACTGAATGTATCAATAACTTTTCTGCCTTTATATGTTTGTGTTAAAAAGAGAGAAACAAGTCATAGTCTTTTTATTGTTTGTATAAATGATTGGAGCAGCTTTTATTTTGAAACAAAGACGATTAGTAACCAGGAAGTAGATGTTTGAACACCGTTGGCAGTGTATAATCATGGCTGCTTCTACTGCTACCTGAAGTTCAATCCAAAGTTATCCTTCTGTGTATCCTCAGAAAGCAATGGCTGTAAGCATTTCACTTTCTTTACATGTTTAACAGTTCATATTAATGAATCTTATTGAAATTACATTGAGTTTGTATGTTTTAAAATGTATCATTTGTCATAGCCTGTAAGTGTAGCTAGATTAATAGACAGTAGGCTACTTACCTTATGTTGCATTATATGGCTATTAACCCGCTACATGCGTTGATACAATGCTAATGTTTCAAACCATTCTACTTACCTGTTATTTGGATAGCAGTCTATTAGTTACATTTTATTTTCTTTCTCAGTTTACACCATTAAACTGTGTCGTCATGACTTCCTGTGGTGATAGCATCATAAAGGAGTGAGTAACGCTCACATCCCGGCTCTTCTGAAAGGAGTTTGGCTGGCTGTTTATTTATGTCAAAGTCAAAGTCAAAATGATTTCTAGCACATTTAAACAACATCAGTTGACCAAAGTGCTGTACAAGATACAATACAAATAACATGTAAGATACATGAAAAAGTGTTAGTTGGAAGTGTGAAGCAAACACATAGATAGGACAGTTCAACTTTTCTATTTCTTCATCAGCAACAGCAGTCCCATTTACAATCTCCATCATGTCTGAATGGGATCAGTGAACAGTCAAATAAAGCCAATATCTAAAAGTAAACCAGGAACACATTGAGGGAAACATTCTAACCACAGAGACTGAGGTGGAAGTTGTAAAAGAACTGAGGGCTATAAACATAATCATTGCTTTGCAATGCAATCCAGCTAAGTGTATAGTGCCAACAGGCATAGTCTCCTACTGTGAGTCAGAGGTGTGTGATGTTAAGGTTCCGGTGTGGAGGATATACCAAGGTTACATTCATCACATTGTATAATTGATTGGATTGAGTTCACCTTGTTCTTTTCACAAAGGGGCGTTCCAGCACCAACGCGTCATTAATATAAAGCTCCACTATACAGAGATATGCGTCATATGCAGACAGCAGCTGCAGCAGCCTCAGCAGCACACCCCCAGTACCTTACCTATAGCAGGAAATCAGGCATCCGGCAGATATTAGAATAGGCTCAGGGAAGAGGGCGTGCTGATTCCAATTAGCAGTCTGTTGTTTCACACTGTGGGCGATGGAGCTTGTTATTCCTATAGCGTGGAGAGAGTCTGCTCTGTGGCTCCCACCGTGCAATCAGCCTCTATGACTCTCCCACCAAGCACTGATTGCCACATTCATCCGCCGCTCTGTGTTCACCCTGCGAGGTGCTGCCAGAGGTACATTTGTTAAAGAAGTGTCTCGGACACCTGTGGAACAAGGGTTACACAATGGCCTGACTTAAGGGGGATGTCGTGCCGCTGCTGAGGGCTATAAGTAGATATAATGAATTTCGGGCCAAGAAAGGGGGGATAGAAAATAATCGCAATTTCTCTACCGCAATCATAATTTGCGGCATGAGTGCTAGTGCTGTATTCTAAGTAGTAATTATATGCCTTGATTAAAACCTAGGGGATTACAATGGAGGATTGGATTGCAGACTGATGTGGCTGACTGTTTGTTTTTCCCTCTCTCACTGGCCGTGCGTGGAGGGATTCAGGGGAGAATCCAGGTGCTGCATCGGAGACGGCTTGATTGTGTGCTTGTCGAATAATTGTGTTTGGGTGGGACTGATTGTTCCTCACAGGGAGTTTATTTTTTTCAAACTGAACCCAGTTCAAGTGCTCAAGACATTTTGTACAGTATGTGGACTGGTAGACTACGCATGAGCAATATTTGTCATTCTGCTTTTCAGAGGACTCTCATGACAAATGAATCTACATCCGATTGTTGGTATCAATATAACCTTAACACTATAACATACCAGCAGTTAATAATAAAAAAAAGAAACAGGAACATGAGAAGGAATCAAATGCTTCATCAAGTAATGGAGATGAAAATATCAGAGCAATAATAAAGACTTCATTCAACATTTTCACTTGAGAGTGAGACGAGAAGATTGATATCAATCTCGTGTTTGTGTGATAAGTATCGGAGCTGCAGTCAGGACCAATTTTTTATTATGAAGTATACATTTTGAATTGCAAGACCTTTACCTGAAACGTAGTATTTCTACTGCTACTTTTAATTGGGGTAAACATCTGAACATCAGCAACTTGTAATCAGCCAGCTTATTTATCACTTTGGATAGAGCCAGGCAGCTGTTTCCATCTGTTTTGATTCTTTATGCTAAGCTAGGCTCATCATGTCCTGCAAGCAGCCCTGTATATCTGATAGCCATCTTCATCCCACTCTCTGTGGAAAGAAAAGAAAAATAAGCTTATTTCCAAGAAATGTTGACCTATTCCTTTAACTAATGGAACATTCAATAATCAGACATTTCTCATAGAGTTGGAGAGAAAGTGACAGGAAGAAAGGATGCATGCATGTGTAAAACGAGGGATGGAAGGAGGGTAGCAGAGATGGATTGACTGAGGAAAAATGGGAAGGGAGGGCTGGGATAATTGACAGGGGGGCGCAGGAGTGCGAAAGGCATATAGGGAAAACTAAATGCACTGATGGATAGAGGAAGAGATGGATGGATGGATGATGGGTGGATGGGTGGGGCAGGAGAGATGGTAAAGCAGTGGGACGTGTTGATGGGATGGACAGGTGGTAGATGGGGGACTGAGGTATCGGGTTGACAGAGATGCACGGATGGTTCAGGGGTTTTGGAGCGATGAGATGAAGGATCAAGATGTTACAGTCTGCTGACAGTGGAGGCAAATATGTAAAGGTCAAAATGTACAACATTAAAGGGCCTAACAGAGATGGAAAATATAGACATTAAAATGTTATATATTTGGTGTTAGCGTATGGAAACAAATACATTCTCTGAGCAACTGAATATCTCATTTCAAATGTAACAATGGTGGACTAACCAGACCATTGTACTTCTTTCATTTGTACAGAAGGTCTGGAATCGCTCAATTGACAAAGGTTAACTCACTTGAAGGCGGGTGTCTGTTGAAGTTTAAAACTATTGGATCTGCCCAGTGCCACTCTGGATCTGCCAACCAATCGCATAACGTTTGGTCGTGACGCATGTCATGGACCTGCTTCTGACTACAACTGAAATGGGCGCACAACCTCAACGTAATTGTTCTCAGCCACTCCCTGTGTTCGCTGTTTGGATGGCCAAAAATTTGGTGGAGAAAATCCACGAATATCCACCCACATATAATAAACTGTATAATGTAAATTGTTTCGTTAATGTTACATATTGGACCTTTTAAATCAGGTCGCTTGAAAGCACGCACCTAAAAGTAGCTTACTGGAAATTTCGAACGGATGGGTTAATCATTCATCAAATAAATAGTTTTCAAAGTGTAATATTTCAATACAACACATTCAGTGAAATTCACATATACAGTACTACAAATTACTTGAACTTCACAACAAAGGTATTTGTTTGCTTGTTTTTTTTTTTTTTTTTAAAGATATTTTTTGGGGCATTTTTATGCTTTATTGATAATGTAGAGACAGAAATGGGGCAGAGAGGGGATTGACATGCAGAGAACGACCGTGGGCTGGAATCGAACCCGGGTCCGCTGCTGGCCGAGGCCCATGGGGGGGACGCCCTACCGACTGAGCTAAGGGCGCCCCTTTGTTTGCTTAGTTGATTAACTCCTTACAGCTGATATTGCAGATACTGAGGACATGCTCTATAAAAAGTGAGGTGGGTATCATACTAACAAACATAAAACAAATTATGAAATAAATGTTCTCATATATTTCGGCTTCCAGTTATCAGATGACATGCATATTGAGTTATGAAAAATTAGTTTGAATATCATTGTCACATTATGTTTTTTCTACCTGGACCCTCCTTCTCATGTGCACCAAAATGGTGTGATAAAATGAATGAATGTGGAGAGAAATATGATGTAGAGGGAAAGATGGAAAGAGAGAGGTCTAGATGGCAGGCTGTCCAGAGGCTTAATGCTGCCTGAATGCTATGGGACATTAGCGATGCGAGCTAGTCGCTAACAAATGGCTCCCCTTTGGGACCACCGGAGCGTTGCACTGCTGGAAGACCCCATGGCTCATTGAAAGGGGTCGGAGGAGAGGCGCTTTGCTCCATTTAGCAGCCTACTCATGATGGATGAATGGAGGGAGGGAGGGATGCAGAAGAGAAGCAGTGCCCTGCTGAGAGCAAGGGGAACAGGGTGCCACTAGGGAGCTCTTCTTAAACCACAACTGGTGGTAATGGGTGGTAATGGGAACAGACACAGGTGGAGTCAAAGGTGAACGCAGTGTTTCAGGTCAGCATTCCCATACTTTTGGCTCTGTGTTACGGGGGCTTGTAGAAGGCTTGTGAGAATTGTAATATTTCAGAAAATATTTTATGAATTTAAAAAAATAAAAATCAAGTTATAAACATATTTCAAATGATTAAAACAATATATGTAGGGATTTTAATGACAGCTCTGCCTAAGAAAATCCTAAAAAATTTAGATGGGAAAATGATTAAATATCAAATATTGCATCGCAAAGAGATGAGTGCATTTCTACCTGTTTTGTTTTTTGACAGGAGAAATCTCTGTGGATAATCTGTATAATATAATAGCCACATGCTTTATACTTTAAGACACTTCTCATGGCTTTCCTCAGTAGATAGATCTTTCTCATAGGGGTTTTGTGGTGATGGTTAAGTTCAGTTCCTCTACTACTTATAGCTTTCGGAAATTAAGTAAGACACTTTTTTTTCTAAAACTGCCAAACTAAGCGTGTTGATTTTCTTAACTACAGACTTTTCAGAATGTCTGTGGATAGGACTAACCTTAGGTGATTTTAAGTGAATTACACAATCATTTACTGACCATCTCTTGAATCTTTCTTAGGACATGCAGCCGCCCCTGGAGAACAGACATGGAACCCTACCCTTGGGCCTTCAGAAGCAGTCGGGCTAGCAGTGCTCTTATGCAGTAAGCTTGGTGTCACATGGTAAGAGAGATCAACCACCCACAATGCCAAGCCAATGGGTTATCAATCCTTTATTTCTACTATGCGTAGGTTCTTTCTAATATCTATCGTATACCCATACGGGGAATTAATATATACAGTTTGGACAGCTGCTTTTGAAAACTCAGACTGCAGTTTCTTCAAATTGATTAACACGAGAATCAAATAATGTCAGTGTGCAACTTGATGGCATCCACTGCGACAGCAACATATGGCAACACTGTTTGCACTGTTCTGTAGGAGTTAACGGAAGTAGTCCAGCCCATCACTTCATTGGGCTGCACACCTCTGTGGCCGTTTATCCACAAACATGTTCAGCACACGTCATACATCCACCTTTTAACTATACCTGGTGCCCTGTCTCCCCCGTTACCATTCGCCCTCTGAAAGGGAGCCAAACATTTCATTCATGAATCTACTTCAATACATTTCAGTGAATTATGTCCATTATGAGTCTGCCATACCTTGTCCTTTCCGTTAACAGGGATATTCACAAAGAGAAAAAACCCTGAATATCCCTTTAAAATGGAATGAAACATTGCAACAGTGACGTGTGAGATGTGAGAAAGTGACACTTATCCACCTGTAATTAACCAGCCAAATGAATAGCAGTAAAGAAACGCCAGGCAGTACAACTTGCCAATTATCTTTTAATATTAACTAACTCCCGGAACATGTAGGACAGTTTTTAATAGCTTTGTGTTCTCAAGGATTTCCCCAATGGCCAAAAGCACCCCAGGCCACACCTGCATCGACTGATGTGAAGTCCATGCAAGGGTTTACCTTTCAAATACTGACAGAGGAAGTGGAGGGAGGAGGCAAACTATCGTATGAGAGCCATTGAGAATCGGCTGCAGTACTTCTGTAGCCTCTCTTGGTGTAGACTGTTGATTTTGACACAGCGTTTCTATTGGCCACAAAGAGCAGTATGCCAACCTTGACAGATTTCTATGAACAATGTGTTCGTCAGACAAGGTATCCCCCCCCCCCCCTCCCGGTTAATTTTCCATGCACCATTGAACACCAATTTCTTACATTAAGTAGACCAGCTGACTCACATAAATTCACTATTATCACAGATTCACTCCCTTTTATATGATTGATACCCACAAGAGACGAGACAGTTGGGCGGCTGTGGCTCAGTTGGTAGAGCGGGTCGGCCGATGATCAAAAGGTTGGAGGTTCGATCCCCGCCCTGCCACCTGTGTCATGGTTGTTGTGTCCTTGGGCAAGACACTTCACCCACCTTGCCTCGTGTGAATGTCGATAGTTAGCCTGCTATCGGTGTATGAATGTGTGTGTGAATGGTAACGTGGGAAAGGAAAACAGGTCTCCCTTGCAAAAGAGTCTCCGGTCTCAATGGGATTTACCTGTATAAATAAAGGTTAAAAAAAAAAAAAAAAAAGTTTCAACAACAGCAAATATGTAATATTCAAATATGTTTTCCAACCAATCGGATGCCCAGAACATATTCAGCAAGGTACTCATATCCGAGTCTGCCTTGATACAAATAATTAGTACTTTGTCAGTACTTTGACTTTCGGGGGGAAAAAACAAGGACAACTGCATATCATTTCCAGGGCAATGGAGCCTGTGAGAGGTTCAACCAGATATTACTGAATCCGCTAGCAACATAGCATGAGGGGGAATGGGCCAGGTGGGTGCACCAGAGCTCATCCAGGCCTATTAGAGCGCTGCTCATGCATTCACAGTCCACACTCCCCGCTACCTAATGTTTGGTTGGAATGCGTGCCTGCCAGTGGAGCAATCCATTGGCAGGATGTAGGAGGAGGTGGTTATTTGCCAAGCTGACCCTGAATATCCTACCCACAAGATGTATTCATATATATGAATTAAATAGCTCAATATCACAAATATCAAATAGGCTTTACAATATGTACAATACATCTTTCAACAACCTTGTCTTAGGAGGACCACCCAGGTGAGCTTGGAGTGGCAACAGAGGATGTGTTCTCCAGGAGATTTGTTGTCGTTGTGTAACCTTCTCACCCGACTGAGATTTCATTATAAAGTACCTGGTGTGTATACTGTCATATATCTTTAATGTGTGTACTATATATCACACACTGATGAAGACCAACAGATGTGTCTGAAAGTTCTGGAAATATGAGACTAGATCTAGTGATAATGATTTGTTATGTTATTAGCTCATTCCAAGGCCATGTCCTGTGATTAATGTAAACAAGGTAAGATTGAGTTGCTACTGAGTATGAGTGCACTCTTTGCAAGTCCATTGAAATGTTGATTTTCTTATTATCTTGAGTGGGGAACAAAATAAGTTGTGGTCTCTATAACCACCAAATGCTGCTCAAACATGGCACTTAATATAACTCAACGACATACTGCTATGAAGGGAATGCTTGGCTCTAAGCCATCACCTATCCAATATTTCCCCCCAAATTCTTTGGTTTTGGTCCGGTCCAAGATGATGCTAAAGATCTGGCGGTATGAGTTATCAAATAAATGGAAGCCATCTCAGGGCAGAGCAGACAACATGGCTGACTGGAGTCCCAATCATTGTGTGTACTGGGATGCTTATCTCTACTAGCCACCAGATAGCATTGTTCATTTCTTGAGCCACTGGTGGAATCACTCTTGTGTCATTTACTAATGTGACATGTGGCATAACTAATGGCGATGATATAGCCCCATCAAAAGTGTGGATTCCCTGGCTTTATAGCAGGCAGGACAAGGTGAGTGTATGTGCCTGCTTGTGAGATAGTCTGTGTGTGTGTGTTATGTGTGGCTGAGGAAAGAGGGAGGGATGGAGAGAGTGAAGGAGAAGAGAAAGAGAGAGGCTGTGTGGGAGGAGGCAGGCTATGCTAGCTCCTAGGAGAGACTCGGAGGGCGAAGGGTCATTATTGACTGAATGAATTTTTAAAGAGGGCCCTCATCGGGGGGTGGGAGGGAGCAGTGTGTCTGTGTGTGCGACTGTAGTGTTTGCGAAGTCATTCTGGATACTTTTCCACAACATAGGACTTCTTTCTTCTCATTTTTTCCTCTATTTTTCATGGTGCCAATGTACATAAATGTCCACCCCACGCCTCCTCAAGCGCCATACCAACAATTTAAAACCCTCCTGCTTTCTCCATATTGGCTCTATAGTTTCCCTGCACACCAGGAAAGCCTTATCGATTGCTCTTTCACACCCTTTAACGATCAATGGCAGACCCGTTTTTAGGTGGAGAGAGCCTTTGGGAAGAATAAGAGAGAGGGTCGAGGGGGGGGCGGTCGGTGAGGAAAACAACAACAGCGAGTCCCTGGTTTTTACCTCAAGAGGTGTTAATAGGACCAAGGAGGGGGGGGGGGGGGGTGAGGGGTTACCTTGAGGGGCCACAACCTCCCTCCTGGGTCCTTGGATGTTGGCAGCAATGCCAGCCTCACTGTAAGAGCTGCCCAGAGGCGGTGCATATACTGTGGGGAGAAAGATAGAGAGTGACGGGGAGGTAAGGGGCAGGCTATGCTCAGGGGCGGATTTATTCATTTTGGGGCCTGAGGCAAACATAGGCAAGAGAGCCACCACATTACTACAAGACTGAATTCAAAATCGTACATTTGCATTCAAGAATTGTGTATCATTTTTGCATTTAATGTTTTATCTTCTTACTTTAAGTACGAAGACAATATCTATTCTATTTGTCTTCAAACAACAAATGAATATACAATTGCACTAACCAGACATGGGGGACTCGAGTCACATGACTTGACTCGAGTCAGACTCGCAAATTTGAGGACTTGAGACTTGCTTGACTAACACTGATAAAAGACTCGACTTGACTTTGACTTGGTCTTCATGACTTGAGACTTGACTTCGACTTGGGACAGATGACTCGAAATGACTTGAATTTTTAAAAGTTAGATTACGTTAGAAATTATGTTTTATTTTGAAACATGATCGGGTGATTTTACAGTGCAATGCACGCAGCGCGCTGCGCGGACAAACAGCGTCAGCAGGTCAACACAGGAGCAGCAGTCATGGAGGCGGCTAGACCTTTCTTTATATATCCATGGGCTAGACCAAGAATAATTCACGTGAGCCTCCCACACGCTTATAACCCAATCACAGTAAATATGTAGCGCCTTCTTCCCTTCCCTTTTCACGTTGTAACGGTCCCGGGAAGTCTTGTAAAAGAAAACGAAAGAAACGAGCGTTTCCTGCAGCGCTGCTGCCTTGATAACGCACGCTTCCTTATCGAGCGCTCTACCTCCACGGACTGTAGGCTTTATATATGCATCTCTGTGAGACTAAACAGCGGTTATGAAGTAGGCCTAGGCCTATATGATGCAGTTCAACCTTCCACGTTCACCGGCTCCTTCCGACAGCTCACAGCCACCGCCCCCACACCGACAGCACAGCAAACTGCCCGTTATGACAGTTTGCCCCCCAGTATGAAAAATAAATTAATCGGGATAAATCAAAATGTGATCCTGCTATATAAATAAAAGGTAATATGATATTTTTGCCATAGCGCAGATCCTAAATTCATTATGGGCATTAAGTGTCTGTTTTGTGTAAGTATAGGCCTATCTGTTAGGCTACTATTTGCCTTTCTTGTTTTCCATGTTAAAAGTAAGCTACTTGGAAATTGAAAGTAGCCTAAATGTGGTTGAAAGAAAAGGAAATGTGCAGTGTTGATCATATGTGATAGATAAGGGGTTGCTATTGGATGCAGACATTATGAGATTCGGACATTTGCTGTAAGAAAATGTTGTCAACTGGACCCATTTCAATTTTAGTTGAAGACCCCTCGGTCAGACCAAGAATAATTCAATTGTAGTTCAAGGATGATGTTGTCGATGACGGTATGAAGAAGAGAACTGTGGAATGCAGGTCTTTTAAATGTAGAAACTGGGTTAGATCATATGATTTTTGTATGACTTGACTTGTGACTTGCTTGACCTGAGCAATGACTTGACTTGTGACTTGCTTGATTCTCACCACAGTGACTTGGACTTGCTTGAGACTTGAAGGTTATGACTTGCTTGTGACTTGCACATTGTGACTTACCCCCACCTCTGGCACTAACGAATAAACCCTTGAATTAACTCATGAATCAAGCGTTCTTATGTAATTTTAACTTATGGATTGACTCAAAATAAAGAAAATAAAATAAGACATCAGAAGAACTACAGTACATTTACCACAGGTTTATGAGGTGTTTTATGGGGCCCCCTGGTAGCTTGGGGCCCAAGGCGATTGCCTACCTTTGCCTAGTCATGGTGAGTCCGCCTCTGTGAATACTGTGGTGGGCTTGGAAATGCTCTGTATGTTCACTGACCCTGACAGATAGCAGATGAAAGAGGGAGGGGGGGCATTCAATCATACTAATCCCCCCGTCCCACCTCCGCACCCTCACAGCCTCTAAACACACACACACACACACACACAAACACACACACACACACACACACACACACACACACACACACACACACACACACACACACACACACACACACACACACACACACACACACACACACACACACACACACACACACACACACACACACACACACACACACACACACACACACACACACTTTCCACACGAGAGAGAGCAGCCCCACTCATCACTCATTAGCGCCAGAAAGACTCACTGTTGGATGGAGCTGAACCACCAGCACAAAGCACCCATCTCTCTCTCTCTCTCTCTCTCTCTCTCTCTCTGCCTCTCTCTCACACTCTTTCATTCATTGGCTCCTGGCGTCCCTCACCCCCATGCTCCCTCTCTCGCCCTTTTTCCCCATTCCTATCCGCCAATTTGGCCCTCTGTTGTTTTCCCTCTCCTGTCTTTATTCTTTTCATGTTTGCCTCCATAGCTTCTCCTCAAGCATGCGTCCACTGGATTCTACTATGTAAAAAACAATGTGTCAAATATGTCACAATTTTGCAAATTTCAAGGCAACTATTTTAAACTAATGTGACAGTGTGGATGAAGACCCCTGCAGATTTGCGTTTGAGACCCCGTTCTCTGCGCGAAGCAATTTCTCTCACACAGGAACTTGGCCTGGATTTTTAAGTTTTGCCACCTTATTTATGAAACAAGACGTACCTTACACAAGAAACATTATAAAGATAGTTATGGATTAGGATAGTTAAAGATATACAGTGACACTTTAACCTAGTTTACAACAACAACAAAAAACTTCACCGAAAAATCATATTTTGGGCAGAGTTTTTAAGTCTTCATTTTAACAGTGTATACACACAATGCTCATCTTTCATCTGTCCATCCTTTATCTTTCCTTTATTTCTCTCTATCTTTTCTATTTTCCTTTCCCAGTCCATCCATCTGTTTCTCCCACTCTCCACCCTCCCTACTACAGTATCCTTTCATCCCTCTCTCCCTCCTTTCCAGTCATTTGATTCCCCCCAAAACACAATCCTCCCCTCCGCTCCATGCTTGTGCCTGTGTCTCTCCCCCGTGGTGGAGGGCTGATTTGGGGGATTAGGCCGGTGGCAGGGTTGTTGCTGTGTCAGTCTAACAGGCAGGGATCTGGACCAGAGCTTCACTCCAAATCCCTTCCTCCACGCCTGCTGCCTGGGCTACCGAATTAACAGCTTTCCCCTCTGTCCTCTGCCCTCTCTCTCTCTCTCTCTCTCTCTGCCTCGCTCTGTCTCTCTTCTCTCTTTCCTCTCTCTGCCTCGTCTGTCTCTCTCTCTCTCTCTCTCTCTCTCTCGCCTCGCTCTCTCTCTCTCTCTCTCTCCTCTCCCTCGCTCTGTCCTTCTCTTTCTCCATCTTTCATCTCACTCATCCTTTTCTCTTTTCATACCCCCCTCTGCTCTCTGTCGATGTGTTCTGGCGTCACTGGCATATTCCAATGCCACCTTTGTGTGATTCATTTTACCACTATTTATGGCTCTCTTCTCTCCTGCATATACTCCTAATAAGGGCACCTCTATTTGACTGTCTTTGAAAGAAAAATCCACTTTAAGGTATTTAACTTTAACGGTTACATATTATGCTTACTTTTAGGCTTAAAGTAACATGTTGGGGTTTCTCCTACAATCTGTTTTAATGGTGTAGTGTCCAAAACAGCCTTTTCTCACAAGTGCCATTGTTGAATCCCATCTTTTCAGCCTCTGTCTGAAACGCTTCGTTTTAGAGCCGTCTCTTTAAGCCCCGCCTTACAAAAGAGCCTAGTCTGCTCTGATTGACCCTGAATCTACCTCAGAAATCAGACTGCAGTTTTTGAACACCGGTTTTCTACAGAAGTGGAGGTGGAGAAAAAGAGAGAGGGTTGTTTTTTCTCATACTTTGGTAGTCTGTATTCATACCGTGGACCCATATTAATGTTGAAAAACCATGACAAAGTGCACTGTGCATGATAAGTGACCTTTTTAAAATCAAGTGATGCTTTCAGTTTTGCTATAAAAGCTCATAGTCTTTGTGGTAAGACAATGGGGAATCTATGTGAGTCAAATTTGTGACGCTGCTCCTTAAAAAGCCCTTTCCATAAAGTAATGCATTTGGTGACAGTCCTCTTTACATCCCAAGAAAAAAAAAACTACTTTTTGAAAATCCTTAGCTGGCTTAAAGTGTCACTCTTCTTCATAACCCAATCCTTCTAAAATATATATATATAAATATATATTTTTAATTGCAGCCCTAGGCAAGTTTTCAGTCAATCCTCTTGGATAAGGGAGTTCTTTCCTTCAGCAGCCTTAGGTGAGCTAATGGAAGCTGGTTAGCTCCGCTTTGGTAAGACTTGAGGTTTCTCAACATGCAATAGTTTATAAAATTGGGATGTTCAGCTGGTCTCCTTTCGGTCATTATTAAGGGATATTTACTGTAAATCAACACAATCAGTTGTGTTGCTTGTACTTTTTACACTTGCAACATTTTGAAAGTAGGCCTTCAACTTGGAACAGTATTTTTAGATAGTTTAGCCTCAGAGCCTCTCTTCAGACATATCCAAAGACAAGACAGTAAAAGAGTAACTAGAGTGTGGTGAATGCTCACTGTAAAGTACCACATTGTAGAACCTCATTTGGACAGTCAGCTTTCTCCATAAGTCTGGAACATGTTACCCGTTGAAATCAAATTATAAAGATGTTCACATCACAACAAAGGTTAAAAACTGGGTAAAATCAAAACAAGCCTTTACTCATTTTTAGCTTATTTCCGTTGGTCACAGGTTACAGTGTTTTGTAATGTGATGATACAGCAGTATGTGTGTTGCTGTATCGTACCATGCTTTTAATATGTTGATCAATGAGGCATTGCATGTTGATTGTATGTTGATTGAGTTGCCCAAACATGGAGGTTGAGCGAAATGAGCGAAAGCTATACACTCTCTGTGCAGGATGTCAGTTACATTCTTTAAATGGAACTGTGTAAAACTGCATCCTCCCTATACAAAAATAAAATGTATAAGTATGTTAGTGAGCACAATGTTATCATAAACGATAGACCAAACATACAAAAGATGAGAATGAAGCTTTTACCATGCAGTAACATTTTCATATTCTTCCATCAAAGCTCTAGTGTATTTGATGTCTGTGGCGTTGCTGCTGTATGACTGTCTGACTGTGGGCCAGCAGTGGAGATAGTTAAACAATCATTTGACTGGTCTCTGTTACTGTCTCACTGGCCTGGGCCCAGGGGAAGGGAGCAGGTTACACTGATGCTGTCTGAAGGACACTGGGACACTGAGGAAATGTGTGTGTGTGTGTGTGTGTGTGTGTGTGTGTGTGTGTGTGTGTGTGTGTGTGTGTGTGTGTGTGTGTGTGTGTGTGTGTGTGTTGTGTTTTAAAGAGTGAAGGGGAGGACGTGGGAGTGACGCAGAGAGACTAAGAAAGATAATTAAAGCTCCCATATTATACACTTTTCGGTTCTATTATACACCATATCATATGGTCTTAGTGGTCCCTAATACGTTTTTCTTTAATTGTTTGCTGAAAAAAACTTTCAGATAATTTATTGTACTATGCTGATGTTCAGCTAATCTCACAATGGCCTATTTTTAAAAAAAAAGCTCCCCTCGTAAATATACTATCTTTGAGCTCCCCCCGCCCCCTGTCCGGAAGCGAAGCCAGATACGCCTCGCCCTCTGTCTGTCAGGGCCGTGGACCAATAAGAAATAGGGGTGTGGGCTGCACAGTGGAAGCTTCTGGCTTTCCAGTTTGTGAGGTCAGAAACGAGGAGAATTCTGACTGGAGTATATTGGGGGCGGGGGTTCAGAAAGGGGGAGAGTGAGAAAAGGAGAGTGTTATTTTTTAAATATTTTGGCAGTCTCTAGGCACACCGTGGACCCATGGATATGTTAGAACACATTTAAAAAGTGCATTTAGCATAATATGGGACCTTAATTGTAAAAGTTTCTTCCTCTATGAATCGTGTCGTGTGTGCGTGTGCACGTGCATGTGTGACACCCTGCCTGTATGGCTGTGCAAATTCCATACAGCTACCCAGAACTGAACAGACACTATACGGTATAGCCAGTGGCGTGCACAGACATTTCGGGGGGCAGGTGCACAGTGCAAAAAAAAAAGGGCACAATATATTCTATCGATGAATGACCAAATCCTTTTAAGGGTACTTCTACAGCTTATATAGCTTCATGACTGATTTAGTACCACCAACCCACTTTGCGTAGTTAACATAAAATGTGTGGGCAGCTTTTAAGATATTTCAATAACATTTGAGGAACAGTTCAACATTAAAATCTGAGCTTTAAAAGGCCCTGAACAGTTAACATGACTCTGGTCTTGACTCTGACCTTTCATCTTCATCTTCCTCCTTGCTGCTGGTGGATGCTTTCATCCAGGAGAGCAGAGAGCTGCTCCCCTGGGATGCCTGCTGTAGCTCCCTTTCTTTTTCCTTTTTAACCTCTCCTTTCTAGGCATTATACTGCAATTTGTAAATAAAAAGAGACCAACCATATGGATAAGACTGCTTGGTTACATGACAACAAGGCACAAGGCTACTTTTTCTGCAGGCAATTGGGAATTGCCTGTTTGTCATTTAGCAAATAAATTACTGCAAGTGAAGTGTTAATTATATAGCCTAAAGTAAACCTAAACAACACTAAATATTCAGCATACTGATAGATTCACATGCTGGACCAATGACAAACTCCGCCGACATTAGTTGTGTTCATCACGTCATATCTATTTTTTTTTGTTGGGCTAGCTTGTAGCAGGACAGTCGGCTAATTTATGCTCAGCTGTGTGGCGCTGCATGATAGAGGCTACTTTATAACAGAGACAAATAAATGCAAGTTATAGCTTGGCAACTGAGGCTTAGGGGGCAAACGATACACTCTTGACTCCATTCATGTATATGTGTTACCTCGCTGGTGGGGCAGGGCAGGCCGGGGAGTAGGTGTGTGTGTGCAGCAGCTGTGAACTGCTGCGGCAACGCGCCTCCGCTGGTTTGTGTCCACTCTGCGCGTTCACGTTGACAAAGGAAGTGTGTGCGGAGGAAGAGGGGGGGGGGGGGGGGGGGGATATTTTATTGGGGCATTATTGTCAAAGTTTTTAATCGTTGAGCATTTATAGATGATAATGTCGGCATGGGCCACATACACTGTAAAAAAAAAAAAAAAAAAAAACGAACTTTCAGATTTTTAAATTTTTTTCAAAAGGGCACTTGATTGGGCCAGGGGAAAAGGGCAGGTGCTTCAGCACCACTTCAGATCTACCTGTGCACGCCACTGGGTATAGCTGCAGGTTGACGGTGACAATGGTTGGCAAGAGAGCTTTTTAC
This sequence comes from Ammodytes dubius, assembly GCA_026122265.1. Classification (NCBI taxonomy): domain Eukaryota; kingdom Metazoa; phylum Chordata; class Actinopteri; order Uranoscopiformes; family Ammodytidae; genus Ammodytes; species Ammodytes dubius. The sequence goes on from CM047517.1 coordinate 29,687,288, forward strand.
CACAGCATATCTACCACAGCATATTGTTGGATTGATAAATTACCGTTGTAATCACATTAAATCATATTTCTGATAGTGTTTATATATGCTTTCCCCTGGTAATGTTTGGGGTTTTTCAGTCTTTCATTTTTATTGTTGAGTAGGTGGTAAAAATGCCGAGAGTTGGACAATCACCCGTATGTGTCACAGGCCTTCTACCCTACGGTCCCAACAGAGCTTTGTTAAAGGGCAGAGCCAATGTGAGCCTGGCATTTACTCACATGGCCAGCTGCCTCGCTAGATATACACACAGTCTCTGGATCAGAGAGAGAGAGAGAGAGAAAGAGAGAGAGAGAGAGAGACAGAGAGAGAGAGAGAGAGAGAGAGAGAGAGAGAGAGAGACACAGAGAGAGACACAGAGAGGGAGGGAGAGACAGAGCGAACAGAGCCGCGTCAAACAGACTTTAAAGATGATGTTGACTTTTCTCACACCACACATGCCAGTGCAGTCCGGGCACACACACACACACACACACACACACACACACACCACACACACACACACACACACACACACACACACACCACCACACAACACACACACACAATCAACAACAGACCTGCGCACAGTCAAATCCATGCACACAGATTCAGACATGACATGCATACATTACTGGTTGAGGGAGCAGGTACAACACACACACACACATGCACAGATGCCACAGGCACACAGACGGACTATAGCAAACACACAAAGCACACAGTCACCCGTCGCATACAGATATGTACATGATAGGAAAACTAAGCCTGTGAAAAAGAACACACACACACACACCGACACACAGATTTATTTGGTCAGAGCTCGCCGGTTATACAATGTGCTCTCGGTGCGTTTGTGCGACGACACACACACCACACCACACACACACAACACACACACACACACACACCCACACACACACACACACAACACACACACACACACACACACACACACACACACACACATGCAGGAAGGTCTCAGAGCCCACAGGCTGTAAGGGAAGAGAGTGCTGACAGTGAGAGAAACTCACCCAGATGGTAGCTTCAGTCTACCATGGGATCACATCAACACAATTAGATCTGGAAGGAGCTGGAGGTAACAAGAAATGATGTCACCGCTGCTTGATAACAAGACATGTGCATGAGTGTGTGTTGGTATGGCTGTGTGTAAATGCACTGTACAGTATGTGTCCTTTTGAATGATTACAGTATCCTGGACATTTAAACACGCATGGGGCTTTCTTGGATGATTTTCTAGGAGGTTGTATTCAGTGCAACTTTGTTTCAGAGACATGGTTTCCATCAATGATATCACAAGCCTTAGTTTAGTCTTAACTGTTGAGTAGAAGGCAGGTGTAGTCAAAGCTGTTGTAACAATGTTCAATTGATTACAAACAGCAAGAGAACTGTTATTGCTATATGCTTAAATTAGATTAGTACATGACATCAAAACTAAATTCGGGTGCACTCAAAGACTCAATATAAAAAATAGTAACTAAACACATAAATAATGCAGCAACTCTATCAACTGTAAGAACACTGTTGAACACACACACACACACACACACCACACACACACACACACACCACACACACACACACACACACACAACACATGCAGGTATGTATGTATATGTGACATATAAAATGATAACAGGCATATTAACTGACAGTTGCATGTGCCAGGCCCAGATGTTTGGAACAGATGTGTTCAATGCTTATGTTTTCCTGTTAAGGCACAAACACACCTTATGAAATGCACCTTATGCCATCTCACAAACAAACATCCCAAAATGTTGGCACGCCTATTTAGACACCTTATTGGAAAGATTGAAATCAGCTAACACTCTTATGCGAGTGCCCTGTTTACATGTTGGAACATACCAATGCACTTGAACGTCATTATACAGGAGACTTTAATGATAACAGAGCTGTCGGTGCTGTCCATTGATCATTAAAGGGACAGTGCCTTCAGCATACAAATCCACCCCAGCAAGACATGTTCGGATTTCAAAATAAAACAGGAAATGCGATGATTGAGGTGGGAATATAAGGTGCAATGTGTGTGGCTTATCCAAAGTTACCATACTGCACTGCTGTTGATTTTCTTCTAGTATGTAGTTTACATTGCTATGAGCCCATAAAGAATTGCCCTTGCATTGACTGGGGCTATTGGATGGCTATGTGTTGTGTGTGTGTGTGTGTGTGTGTGTGTGTGTGTGTGTGTGTGTGTGTGGTGTGTGTCTGACTTCAGAAACGCCATGCTGCCAAACCAAAACAGTTTTAAATTTTGCATCACACACATAAAATCAAGCAGCAGCATGTCTGTTCTAAGCAGCACGTTTGATTTGAAGGAAAAGAATCTTCTGACCATCTGTAACATTCTATTTGAAGCTCTGCGATTCAAGTCCTGCAAGCCTGCATGGAAGATCAAAACAGTGGACCACACCAGACACACACACGCACACACACACACACACACCACAACACACACACCACACACACACACACACACACACACACACACACACACACACACACACACACACCCCACACACACACACACACACACACACACACACCACACACACACACTCTGCATCTCTGTACTGTATGTGTGGATATCTCTCTTGGTGCTAGATAGACAAGGATATATGGGTGATATACAAAGTGTGATGGAAAGATTAAAAAAAAAGTCAGAACTTTTATTTTGTTATATTTAGTGTATTTCTTTTGGCCTCACACTTTCTGTATTTCTCCTGGTGTTTGCCTTGGGTGGCTGTGGACTGTTGTCTCTTTGTTTTCCCCGGTGCCATGCAGAGTGAGCACAAAGCAAACTGAATGAGCTTCAAAGGGAAACAAGCACTCCTGCTATTAGAAATAGCTTTTTGACTGGCCTTTAGATAAGCCCCGAGTTTAGTTTAGTATTATATTTGGGCCAAAACAATTAGTAGTTTTAGTTCAATTTGAAACTGATGATATAGTATCAGTAGTATTTGTAGTATGTTAGCTGCAAGGTGTGTGTGTGTGTGTGTGTGGTTGTGTGTGGTGTGTGTTGTTTGTGTGTTGTGTGTGTGTGTGTGTGTGTGTGTGTGTGTGTTGTGTGTGTGTGTGTGTGGGTGTGTGTGGTTTCTAGACTGGCCTGTTTGCAGTCCATACCTGTCTCCATTGAAAACATTGGTGCATTCTGATACACAAAATATCATCTTAAGTTGTATTTCAAGCAAGAATGGGAAATAATTTTGCTTTCAAAATATCAACAATTCATGTCCTCAGTTCCAAAGGCTTACTCAGTGTGGTTAAAAGAAAGGCTGATGTAACACAGCGGTAAACATGGCCCTGTCCAAACTCTTTTGAAAACGTGTTGCAGGCAAACATTAAACAATAAAGTGTCAGTTTAAACTAATACATAAGATGTGTTTGTACTGTTTTATATTGAACACACGTCGAAAAGGATTCAAAAATGATCACATTCTGTTTTATTCACATTTTACATATCGTCCCAACTTTTTCAGATTTGGGTTGTATTAGTTGATCTTTTATGCAAAACATCACCCTTACATTCTTTGTTGCTACATCTGATTGGCCAAATGTTTTGACATTCAAACGTGAATGCATGTCACATGTAATATATCATTTATTGCAGTTCATCAGTCTTTGCAAAAACGTTTATCCCGAATGTTGATATGACAATAAGACTACAAAGTCAATATATATTGTGCAGCCCTATCTCCACGTGGTGTTCATTCTTTCAAGGAACGTACACACCCATAGAGATTTGTAGAAAAATCCATTATACATTATTACACAGAGAGACAAATGCACAAAAACTGAAAGAACACACACACACAAACACACACACACACACACACACACACACACACACACACACACACACACACACACACACACACACACACACACACACACACACACACACACACACACACACACACACACACACACACACACACACACACACAAACAAGCACAGCAAGCTGCAGAGCTCTGCCAAATGATGGGGTCCTAAGAGGCAGTGGCTGTGACCTTGGCTGCCCTTGTGTGTGCCTGACTCCAGCTGGGCATCCATTAGAGGGCTCCACAACAGACGCTGGCCTCTGCTGTGAGCTAAGGGTCGCATGCTCCACACACACACACACACGCACGCACACACGCACGCACACACACACACACACACACACAGCCACACGTGTGCCACATAAACACGGGCTGTGACACAGAAAGTAGAGCACACACACCCACGCACAGCTAGGTGTGGGCTGCGTGTGTGTATCCAAGCATGTGTGTTCGTGAGGGCATTTCATAAACATGCTCCAAGGTAACTGTAATGGTGTGTGTGTGTGTGTGTGTGTGTATGTGTGTGTGTGTGTTTGTGTGTGTGTGTGTATTTAGCAGTGCGTGTATGATGGAGTGACAGCGAGCGGGGAGCGAAGGGACAGGACGTGTGACCAGTGATTTGGAACCTATACACTTAAAGTCTGTAATAGAACAGGTGTTGGAAAGTGATCTCAAAAGCTGTCGGCGACAAAAATAGCGTAACTTAAGATAGCTACTTCATTTGTCTTAGTCAGACAGTATACAGATTGGAATGTGAGGGAAGGGACCATGTGTGGACAGAAGGAATTGATTAGAGCAAGATAAACTGATTCACATGGACAACTGACTAGTTTCTCTTTTTGATTCCTTCAAGGAAAAATAAAGGTAATGTTTATATGCGATCTTGCTGGTCACATGTAGTTACTTCCCCTAAGATGACTATGAACACATCCTAAAGTTGATGTTTACTGAACGTGTGTAAAGTAGCCTGGTCCTACCAGACCATCGTACTTCATTTCATTTGTACAGAAGGTCTGGAATCTCTCAATTGACAAACGTTAAGTCACTTGAAGACAGGTGTCTGTTGAAGTTTGAAACTATTGGATCTGCACAGTGCCACTCTTGATAATTAAATACTTTTAAAATCAGATACTATTGCACTTTTACTCAACTTGTATTGTAAAAGGAGATGTGTAACTTGTTCTACACTGTAAGAAATTTCCCTGTAAAAAAACAGTTATCAACTGGCAGCAGGGTTGCCATTTTCTTACTGTTAAATTAACATTATTTGACTGTCACTAAAATTGACAGGATTATACTGTTAATGAAAAAAGGGATGAACCTGGACTATATGTTTGTTATGTTGCTGTTTGCACCGTGAGCGAAGGGGATGTTATATTTCATTGGGCAGATGTGTTTCAACACTATATAAGTTTATTATGTCCCCTATTTGTTAAAATGCTAAACAGCAGCTTCTGTTTGTTACTTCAAGACATTTGTTACAATATAAATAATATAATGCAATGATTAATTTGTATTGTAATTTGTCTCCTGAGTTGAACTAGGGATCTTGCTTAAGAGTTCCACAAACCGTTTTGTTATAACCAAAATAACAACGGTTAGTTCACACAGAATTTTTTTATTTAAACAAAATGCATAGTGAGGTAATGGAATGAAACATCCCCTTTACTGAGGGTGCAAATAGCAACATTACAAACGTTTAGTCCAGTGCAAGTCATTGTGGGAAAGGGGGCGTCTCTACAATACACTTTGTTGTGCTTACTTGATTTATCTAAGGCAATCTGTTTCCTTCATTCTACTGAGTAACACAACTCTTCAGTTAAGTAAGACTAACTTGGTTTAATTATGTTAACTGCACTTTCCATTTCCAAGTAAATATAACTCAACTTTAAGTAAACTTAACCAGAGGATATACATTAAACAACACTTATTAGTTAAGATGTGGATGGATGAGGATTAATGAAGAAAACTGTATAAGCTTCACATGTGCAGACAGCTCATGTCAAGTTGTCCCTTCCAAGTTTGATGGTAAATTAACAGGAAAGTTCAGTATTTTTGAAAAACATTAACGTTCAGTAAAATAACAGCAAAGGACTGTAATTTAACAGACTGCCTTTTATTTTAACAGTTAAATGCTGTTTTAATAAATAACAGGTAAATGCTGTTGAAATCCTGCTGTAAATTTACAGCAATTGTTTACAGTGTAGTTAAGTATCTCTACTCTTACTCAAGTATATTTCAGGTACTCTTTACACCACTGCTGTAAATATGTACGAATACCTACTAAATACTAATCTGTTTTATATATGTTAGCCTGTATGTTTTATAGTTAGGTTTTCAATAAAAAAAGGAAAGTTGCTGTGAATTTGACTGTAGCCTAGTTCTAAAGGAAACAAATCTATTTTGTGAAGCAATACTTATTTGCACTGAATTGGAAATTATATTTTAGAAAAATGCACAGAATTACAAGGCTGCAGAGAACAGTGCAGAGGTACATATTAAGGTGGTCGTTACATTATATTAATAATGACTGTGGGCGGGTCTGAGGCATGAAACTCCAGGGCTGAAAATGAGTCCCACTCTGGCCCTGGTTGCAATGCACAGCAAATGCCATCCAGCCACACAATGCATTGAAGAAATTCGCGCAAGTGAACATTCCTGATAGACCACTTAGTAACGTGAACAAGGTATTTGTATTCCAGAAGGTAGATACAACATATCTCACTGTTATAGATATGCGCTGCCGTAACACAGTTATTATATAGCTTCCTTCTATTTCCTCTCTGTCCCTTCAAAGGTCAGCACAGTCAACACTCTCAATGGAATACATGTGTGTGTCAAAGTTCCACCCACATTGAACTTGTGATCTATGTATACCATGCTGAAAACACTGTGCAAATTCTCTTTGATAGTGTTCTAAAATGATGCTGTTAATGTTGGTGGGACCACACCGTAGGCCATGTGAAGTGTTGTTGTTATAATTCAATATCTCAACAGCTATTGGAGTGATATCCCTGACATGTGTGTCGTTTCTAAAATGAATTTGATCCCAGAGCTTTATGTAGAGCCATCATCAGGTGTAATGTTCTATTCATTACTTATGACCAAATACTAACTACAGTAAATAACCAACTGCAGCATCATGATCATATTCACGCCATAGCTTAGCACTTGTTGCGATGATGGATGGATGGATAGATGGATAGATAGATAGATAGATAGATAGATAGATAGATAGACAGACAGACAGGACAGACAGACAGACAGACAGACAGCGACAGGACAGATAGATAGATAGATAGTATTGAACATGTTTTGAGATAATGGCCGGTTGTATAGGATAAATATAAAGACTCATACAGACAAGGTTTAGTCAAATAAGCATCTGAATTTACATTTTAGACCTTTTATTGACACTAGTATGAAAGAAAGGATGTTATTGAAGCAAAACAGACAAAAAACTACAACACTTATACACTTATCCCCAAAACAATAACACAAGGCAGTCACCCAGAAGATCTTAGCTTTGGACGGTAACTGGTCTTTCCCTCCTGACAAAAGGAGAGGAAGGCTAACTCTACCCTGTCTGCTTTCTGCAGCCGAGCCACTGAGCCACAACACTGATATGCTGCAGACACCACCTCACAGCATGCCATCTCTCTCCATCCCTCTCTTTCTCTCTCTCTCCTCTCTCTCTCTCTCCCTCTCTTTCTCTCTCCCTCTCTTCTCTCTATCCTCTCTCTTCCTTTTTCTCTCTCCATCCTCTCTCTCTCTCCCTCCCTCCACCTCTCTCTCCATCCCTCTCTTTCTCTCTCTCTCCGCTCTCTCTCCATCTCTCTCTCTCTCCCTCCCTCCACCCCTTTCTCTCCTCTCTCTCTCTATCCCTCTTTTTCTCTCTCCCGCCATTTCTCTCTCTCTCTCTCTCTCTCTCTCTCTCTCTCTCAGTATAAGCCGGTCAACTCCAGCACCCATAACCATCATTAAAGCGTTCTGGCTGATCACACCCTTTAATTGGACCGTGCCGGGCGACCCGGGCAAAATGGCGCCTTGTTAGCTCAGCTGCAGAGCCGAGTGAACGCACAAACAAACAAACGAAACAAACAAATGAGGAGATGAACAAAAAGCCTGTGTGGACGCTCTACCAGACTGAACCCACAGACGCTTTGCAATGCACTGCATGATGAGCAGGCTTTCTTATATGCTACATTTACTAACTACATTACATTTCAATCACCTATGTACATTAGCTTCAAATAAGCCAAACTACATAGTGCCATGTCTAAGTGCTAAGGGTGTGCAATATATGTGTTGTCCACGATAATATCTTGATTGTTCTTGTAACGATGTGTGATATGACAAAATGGAGTATGTCACTCATATTCTACTTTGGATTTTTTCTGAGCTCCTGCACTAATGTCGGGGGCAGCAGAGTTTTGTGAAGCTGATAGGCTTAATCAACTTTGTGTAAACTTGGTTGGCGATGGATTGAATTTAGCATAGATTCATTCATAATAATATAACAAAAAGTTACACACTATAGCTTTAAGGTGCCATTTATAAATTCATATAAATGAATTGTTGCACGACTTGCGTCAGTACAGTTTTAAGTTCATAAAGAAATACCTGTTTTTTCTTATATAAATTATAATTAACATCTATTATACTTCAAGAGCGAGCTAGTAAAATACAAGGCTTTAACATGTATTGTTTTTTTATTAGTTTATTAAGGGACGCAACATATGAATTATTAATTATTAAATGTCAATTATCGTCTGCAAAATCCAGCAAAGATATCAAGATTTTATTCTATATATGTTTTGTCAATATTGTAAATACTTAATATAGTGCTGCATGTATGTGCAACATGTAGTTCTTATGAAACGACTAAGAGAACCCCTAGTATGTAACGTGTATCCCTTTGGTCCTCCTCTTCTCCTTAGTGGAGTTAAATTCAAAAGGCAGGTATGGTGTGCATTGTAATATCTTCCATTTAGTGCTGAGGGACTTTGAGATTTTCACTGGCTCGTTTCACTTTCACGCTTTGCTGAAGTAAAAAAAAAAGAAGACAGGACCATCTGACAATAGTTTGCTACAAGTCACCTTGGTGCTGCTTTTTATCCTAACGGGGGTGTCGCAGATAATTCAAGGTTGTTAATGCAGCACACAGTCAACCCACTGAATCAGGAGCTTTTAGGTTTTACAGTACAGCTCCCCTAATCCACTGACTGTGCTGTGTTGGCGTGGCTTCGCTTGATCATAAAGATAACAGTTGTTATTGCACATGGAATGCCTTCTGGTCGGGGGTTTTCCTCTGATAGGAACTGGGTTGATCATCATAGATTAATGATAGATTCAAATTCATGCATCATAGAGCACTATTGTTGTATAGGTAAAATTTGCCATATTAATGAATATAGCCAAACAAACCTCCCTGTTGGAACAAGCTGAAAAGTACCAGGCATAACACTACTCCTCAGTTGTATCTGTGTTAACAGGTTGTATGCTAGATTATAGCATAGATTATTTTAAATACATGTTTAGAAAATGTGATCAAGTGAATTAATAGAGGAAGAATCCAGTTGTGATGATGTGGCAGCTACTGACTGAGTATTGCAGTTAACAGTCACATGTTCAGATTAGAGCAACTAAACAAGACAAAATCTAAAATAATTTTGGTTTTCATGTTCCCTGCTAAACTAATGCTTGGTCTCTTTTTTTTTAGGAACCACACTGTTCAGTTAACAGTCATTTTAGTCATGTCATACTGTACATGTAAAGGCTGCGCTGTCCATGGTACTGAAACAAAGCAGAGAAAGGCAGACAGTACATGAACTAGACACTTTTAGATCGGTTTCATGGTCTGTGTGGTTTTCAGTAGTTGTAAAAAAAACTATACACACAAATGTGCCCCCATTGTATCAATACACAGAAGAGACAGTAAAGTACACTAGAGAGAGAGAGGTAGAGAATGCTGCTGCAATCTTCAACTGTTTCAACTTGTTGGTCATTACTGATTTGAACAACACTCCTACATTCAAACTACGTTGAGCATTTCATCTTGTTCTAGGCTTTTTTGTGCTTTTGGTCAATTCATGTTTTGAAATTTGAAACAGTAGCCTTAAGTTTGAGTTGTTGGTAAATCAATTTATTGTTTTTTATGAAAAATTGTCAGTTAAACTCTCATCTTGGGAGGACATTAGAGCAGGTCAAATGAGCTGGTGGATGCAGCAGTCAGCAGACCAGAAAATTCCAATGGGTGTCTCTGTAAGGCGGCCACACACGTCATCACTTGTCATCTATTGTAATGTGTGCACAGCTTTTAGATGTATTACTACAGTGGAAATGTTTTTTTTTTCGTCAAGAAGACATGTTAAATCATCTCTCTGATTCAGTTGTTGAGACTACTGTATGTTGTTGTGCATGAGCAGCCATACTGATGATGTCAGGTTATGAAAAGCTCTACAGTCAAGCTAGTGATGAAGTGATGCAGCAGAAAATATGCCCCAGTTGAAAATAACTGTAATCATTCTTTAAGCGCACTAGCTGGCTGAGTGCTTTATTGTTTGGTGGGGAGAAGGTTGTGTTCAGGGCCCTGCTGCTGTAGTGCTCTCTATGCAGCACACTAAACAGGACACCTTATTTAGGACAACGAGAGAGAGAGAGAGAGAGAGAGAGAGAGGAAGGACGCTCCCTCCCTCCCTCTCTGACTCTCTGACCTTCTCAGAATGGGCAGAGCAAGCAGTGGGAGGAGTGGAGCGAGGCAGAGGCCATTTATCTAGCAATCCTCCACCTCCACCCACAACCACCACAACAACCCAAGTGGGGCAGTGAAGCTGAAGGTGAGAGTTGCTCAACCCTGCTGCCAGCTAGCACCAGGGCTTCAGAATACAAACCTGTGGCCTCTTAGCTCTTACTCCACGTCCGCCTCACACTCTTGAGCATGGACCGCGTCACTTGTCTGAGTATACGTGGCCTTTCAGAGAACCGGATAAATGGCCGGAGCATAGCTGACTCCGCTATGCTAGGTGGCGCTGTAGCCCTTTCAATAGGTGGTTATAGAGACACGTCCGGTTCCTTTCCGGCAACAACACTCTATTCATTACGTTGTCTCCTTCCACTTCCTTGTGAAATCCATAGCAGGGATTCTTGAGCAAGCGCAGAACGAGAACTCCGATATGCGATCCTGTTTACATGCAGGTAGAATGCCGACTATGAACGAGTTATCCAGGTGTTCTTATCCGACTTCGCTTGTCCGTTAATGTGCCGATTTGTGTGCGAAGTAGATCGAATAAAGGTGTTTACATGCATTTACAATACTGTTGAAGTCTTATTCGTTTATTTACCCGATTATGAGTCTGCATGTAAATCACTGAATGATCACGTCTGCCTCAGTAGATGTGTGCTGGTGTGTTTCCCTGCACAGTCCCCCCTCACTGGCTGCATTTGCTTTGTTTTGGTTTGCTTTGCTCTGACGTTTCTAGGCGTTTGGCCAGTGCACGTGGAGAGTGTTGAACCCTCAGCCAATAACAACACAGGACGCTCCGCGCACTGCTGGACCCCCACTTCCTTGACTGGGGTTAGCTTTGGTTAGCTCAGTGGCTAACACACTGATATGTACTGTATGTCTAAATGGAAAGAGTCCTCCCTCCAGTGACTTTCCCCCAAGTGTCGGAGGTGCCTGCTCCGTTTGCACCACAGTTGACGTCTAAGCGATAGTTCCCGGAGCTGTGATAAACCCAGAAAAAGATCCTGCTGTGGGGGTAGGACTTCACAAAGGTTCACAGGGGGGCTCCAGTCCTGAATCATTCTGATTTGTCGAGTTCACCAGCGATGTATATATCTCCGCTTAGTGAGCATCTCATTTCCTGGTTTGAGTTCAATCCATTTGTGATCGTTTGCGATGTAATAGAAAGCCAACAGCACGACATGAGCTTCCTCCTGTGTTCGCCTTTTTATAAAAAAAACTTGGTGAACGTGTTAATATTATAGCAGCAGCTTGTATACAGTCCATGGAGCACGCTCGGCAACCACGCAACACTTCAGCTCAGTAGCATCTAAAGCATTTTTCGAATTTGGCGGTGACAAAATAATGTAGGACTGGAATGTGAAGTCACTTAGAACGTTGATGTGCATCGCGTAGCTGTGCCCGGTCGTAATTTAAGATGGTGCAGCTGTAAATATGTTTCACTGGCTGGACGTAGGTAGGTCCGACGTAGGGCTTACACCCACCTTTTTTACCTCCAGATGGTGAAACCGGCCCGAGGGGTTGAAAAAAATACGAACACATCCTTCTGTTTAACCTTCAGAATAGTGCTAAGAATGATTGTGTAAAGTTTAGTGGATGTAAGTGCTTTAGAAGTTGAGAATTTTTGTTCAGAGTATTGGAAAATGGTTTTTCAGATACTGGCCGACACAGATTGTATAGGAGAAATATACAGAAGCAAACATACATGGTTAAGTAATATTACCTTTTTAATTATTCTTGTACGAAAGTATGAAAGTGAACATGTAACTGAAGCAAAATATACAAAATCTCAAATAAACCAGTTTGTGAACAAGACAATGTGTTTGCCTGCAGTGTCCTATCTTAGGCAAATTCAACATGCACACACATGCAACGTAGCCCATCCATCACAGCCACCCTGGGCGCTGCTGAAACGCCTACCCGCAGAAGTGTGTGTGTGTGTGTGTGTTTGTGTGTATATGTGTTTGTCTATGTGTGTGTATGCATACATGTGTTTGTTTGTACATGTGTTTGTGTGTGTGTACATGTATC